>JAVLVB010000957.1:559527-615496 GCA_032876305.1 Orestias chungarensis
ATATATATATATATATATAGTCATAAAATTCTTATGTTAAACAATTTTAATAAGCATTGAATAAAGAATAAAGGAGAGAGACAAAGATTTTCTTGACACATTGTCTAGGAAAGAAAAGTTCGAAAACCCCTGTACTAAAAAAATAAGAATTTGTATTAGTGCTCAGAATATTAAAAGTTATTTGTATGTTCTGTCTGAATTATTAAAATAGCTTAGCAGAAACAAGAACTTTAATTATTTTAGAATGATAGAAATCTACAGAGAATGGGAAGCGCTACTAAAACGCATAATGCCCAGCAGCTCTCCCTGCTGGGCAACCATTGTTATAGCAACAGCGCATGTGTGTGTGTGTGTGCGTGGGGGGGGGGTGCGTCAGCTGATCTTATTCGGCACTGGTTCCTGTGTTTTCGTGGTCCACTCTGATTGGTCCAGACACACCATGGCGCTGTCCAATCACAGGCAGCCATCTGTTCAGCATAGCCACTCTAAAGCGTTCTCTTCTCTTCCTCCTTCCACAAACGGCTCGGTGTCTAACCCTGAGGAGCGTCTGTGAGCGGCGGGACGAACAGCGTTAAGGGGCGAAAATGAAGATTTCATGCTTGGTCGGGCTGGTGTTCGCAGTTTACTGCGTTCAGGCCAAGGTTTATTTTCGGGAGGAGTTTCTGGACGGTGGTAAGCGTGAAACCGAACCATGCTGTTTTAAAATTTATGACTCACTCTTTATCATTCGGAGTTGCAGGCCAAATAACTTATATTGAGCTGAATTTGGGGAATTACTTGTCTTTTTTTGTCGATTAAATTGCATTTTATCGTCAAAACTCGAGTTTTTTTCTTTTCATTTTTTTTGTCTCCCACATGTTTTTTTTTGTGTGAAAGTTTTAACCTTCAAACTGTTTCTTGTTCGTACAGATGAGTGGAGAAGTCGCTGGGTGAACTCCAAGCACAAGTCTGACTATGGAGAGTGGAAACTGACTGCTGGAAACTTCTATGGAGATGCTGAGAAAGACAAAGGTGAAACATGACACTATTTTATCCAAGCAGATGTTTTATAATAGCTCATGTCCACGACATATGTTTGGGGATTCATAATATTAACAGTTCCTAATGAAAAGTGAAAGGGAAACTCGTTTTTTGTATATTAAATCTGCATCATTTTGAATATCTGGGCCTTAGCCAACGTTTTAAAAAAAATGTGAACTTTACAGTAGTGTTGCATGTTAAAATAAACAGCCCTAAAATGCCACCCAGCCTGTGTGGGTTGGTTTAACAATTGAGATAAAAAACATGATTAAAATCTACACTAATTGTTTTGTCAACTTTCATTAAAGCAAATTACTACAAAAATGTATTATTTTCATATCGCCATCAAATATTCAGCTAATTTTTCTCAATTGATTTGTAGAGAATCCCTTTATTTGTTCTTGAGGTTATGTTTGCTACTATAGGAAAGTGATGGTTTTCAATTCTGGTAATATAAAAGTTAACGCTGGTGAGGGAAAATTTACTTTTGGTATGTCATGAAACCTCTCACAAACCCACAATGGCAAATACACATTTAAGACTATCCATGCAGCAGTTCGCTTAATAAGCAATCAAAAAGCAAAGCATTGTTTAGTTTGCTTTGAAAATGTATATATATATATTTGTATTCCTTAGGTTTGCAGACAAGCCAAGACGCTCGCTTCTACGCCACCTCTGCACGCTTTCAACCCTTCAGCAACGAGGGGAAGCCCTTGGTCATCCAGTTTACGGTCAAGCATGAGCAGAAGATCGACTGTGGTGGTGGCTATGTGAAGGTCTTCCCCGCTGACCTGGATCAGACTGACATGCATGGGGATTCCACATATTACATAATGTTTGGTAAAAGAAGGAAAAAAACATTTTGAATTAATTATTGTATAATAAACTATAACAAAATTGTAATGTTTAAAACAAGCAGCAGACAATTTTAAAGATAGTCCAGCACAAAAAAAATAATGTAGTATGTGATGATGGTAAAAGAAATAAAATTATTGGTACCAAGAGAAATTTTAGATTTTATATAATAGTTAAAATAAAAAGGTAATGTAGGTAACTACGTGATTTACTGTGGTAACTTTCAAATTATGACATTTTTGGGTTATTAAAGGAAAAACAATGGTAGTTGCGTTAGTGTAAATGTTTTGTCTAAATTGGATTGGTAAAAAAAATTTAAGGTTTGAGTAAAAGCTGAATAAATATATGTGGGAGCAGCTAAATATTAAACTAGTTAATTATAATATATATATATTTTTTTTTCACTGCCATATGCAAAAATACTTGTTGAAGAGAGAGCAATTTTTTTTTGGGGGGGGGGAGGTGGAATTGATCACAGTAATAAATGTTTTTTATTATCTGCAATTTATTTCATCCAGGTCCTGACATCTGTGGCTACAGCACCAAGAAAGTCCATGTCATCTTTAATTACAAAGGCAAGAATCATCTGATCAAAAAAGAGATTAAGTGCAAGGTAACGTTCGGTTTCCTTTTACATTCCATCAGGCGTTGCACAAGAAGCTAAAACCAACTTGTTTCCTTTTCATATCCTTGTAGGACGATGAGCTGAGCCACCTGTACACGCTCATCCTGAACCCAGATCAGACCTACGAGGTGAAGATAGACAATGAGAAGGTGGAGTCTGGCAGTCTGGAGGAAGACTGGGACTTGCTGCCTCCGAAGACAATTAAGGATCCCAAGGCCAAGAAACCAGAGGATTGGGATGACCGCCCTAAGATCGACGATGCCGATGACTCAAAACCTGAGGTAAGTGGGTGAACTGCTATGAACTCTTCTGCTGTTTCATTATTTCACGTAACTTCTTTCAGTGTTACTGGACATGTTATGTGTTATTGTTTTTAGGACTGGGATAAACCTGAAAACATCCCTGATCCTGATGCCAAGAAGCCTGAAGACTGGGATGAGGATATGGATGGAGAATGGGAGCCACCCATGATCCCCAACCCAGAGTACAAAGTAAGTCATGCAAAGATGATCAAATCCCGACGTACCAATCGGCGCAAACAGAGCTCAAAGGTTCCGTTGATCGGCTCTGATTGGCTGTCAAATATTCAACAATTACGTTTTTTTTCCTAGAACCTTTAACATTTCTTCTATGAACCCATACAAGCATTAAATTAGGATAATATTGATATCCCTTCATTTTATTGGTTAACAGTAAAATTACTTAAATCTGAACTGGCAGGTCAGAACCAAAGAAAGCAAATGTTTATATTATCTAAAAAAAAACTGATTCATGTCACCAATCTGATATTGTACTGATGTCCTGAATAAGCTCCAGTTTGACACTTTACATTTCTTTTTCCTTATCACAGGGAGAGTGGAAACCCAAACAGATCGACAACCCCAACTACAAGGGAGTCTGGGTGCATCCTGAAACCGACAACCCCGAATACAGCCCTGATTCGACCATCTACAAGTTTGACAAAATCTCCGTTATTGGCCTCGATCTTTGGCAGGTGAGGACAAGATTGTGATGGATTATAAATGAGCGTTGGTGTCGCAGAAATTGTGTAACGTTTGGGAATGCCTCTTAGGTGAAATCTGGTACGATCTTTGACAACTTTGTGATCACCGACGATGTGAAGGAAGCTGAAGATATCGGAAAAGAGATGTGGGGCGTCACAAAGGTATAGTAGTGGTTTTTCAGGAACTCTTATGCATTTTTGCAATCATTTCTAGAAACATTAGACTTATAAATAAAATGTTTAGGTGTAAAAACTTGAAAATATTTAGAGAAATAGATCAATAGATGGTTTAAAAAAAATAAACTACCTAAAAGTGTAAAAATAATGTAATGGAAAAATATAAACTCTGATGGGTTAAACAAAATAAGAGGATGAAGTATTTTGTGACCTTTGACCCAAACGAGGGCACCATTTGATGGTTGCAACCTTCACAGGAACCAGAGAAAAAAATGAAGCAAGAGCAGGACGAGTTAAAACGAAAAGAGGAAGAGGAGAAGAACAAAGAACAAGCCAAGGACGACGTGGAGGAAGACGACGACGTTGAAGAAGACGACGACGACGAGGAGGAAGAGGAGGCAACCGAGCCTGAGGAGACGCTTACAGAAAATGAAGACGACGAGTCAAAGCCCAAAGATGAGCTTTGAGAAGGTGTAGCTAAGAGATTTATCTAAATTTTAAACCCCGCCTCCTTTCCAGAAAAACTGTCCTGTCGTTCCCAGGGATGTTGTGGCTGCTGTGCATCCTTTACCCTGAGATCAGGACAAGACCAGGCTTTGGGGTTTGAAGTAGAAAACATGGGGAGGGTGGTGTGTGTGAGTGGGTGTTGAGGGACTTGGTGTCTTTATTTTTATTTTCATGTTTCCCTTGAAGTGCTTAATTGATTCTGTGGTTTCTGACTGACAAACTCCATTCCTCATTTTGTTAGGGACACAATCGGTCGGCACTAACCTCTGCAGTTTTTCTTGATTTTTTTTCTAATTATTTTTTTTTCTCGACGGAGCCATCTCAGTTTCTGACGGGGTTCTCAGGTGGTTATTTAGACCTTCACCAACAACTGTTTTAACATAAAAATAAAAAACCTAATCAAAAAAAGTAGGAAAATAATTTATTTTTGGTTGTTTCTGTTGCACTGACTGTAACCTTTTACTCTTCGTTCTTGAAAGCAGAATGAAATGATAAAAGTCCTGTGAGTAAATGTTTTATTTCTCAGCAAACCTTTTTTTAAATTTAAAACATGTTTCCGCAGTAGTTTGGGATGTGCAGCTTGATCCCCCCCCCCCAATTAAATCCTGAAAGTCTGGACAAACAGATGCTGTTGCAGCTCACACAAGGGTAACGCACATAAAGGTTTCACCGGACAGAATGTGATTTGATGCCAAAGGTTTTAATAAAAGACTTAATACTTTTCCAGTCTCCTTTATATATATGTATGTTTTTGGTTTTTTTGCAGCATAAGCACAACACTTAAAATAAAAATGAACGCATTCTAATTAAGATCATTTGGTTCTTGAACTAAGCTGTTCACAAAAATTGGATTCAATCATGCTAACTAAACAGGAGTTTGTTTACCTTCTTTTTCCAAATATGCTCTAGCCATCTAGATGAACACTGTATTGTCTTGTAAAGATAAATGTGAAGCCAATCTACAGACCACGAACCCCTGCGTACTAAATGATACACGGTGCATCGGCTCCTACGATAGACCTTTAGGTACTATAGTAGTGAATTGATATAATAAAAATATTGACATGAGTTTTTGTTGAGAAAGGAACATCCTTTTTTTATTTTTATTTTTTTTTATTTACTGTGGCTAAGATTCTTCAGGTTTCTTCCTTTGTATATAATCTATTCAGCCCTTTAGCTGGAACGCTCCAAATCCAGATCTGCTAATTATACTTTTTTTTTGCTGTCAGCGTAGTTTCAGGGACTACTTGTAACATTTATTTTTGGATGTACTTTTACAAATGCATCTTGTAAAATGATTATTTTTACCACAAATTATTAGCATGTGAGGAGCAGACATGATGGATCTCAAAGTCTTGAATGAGTGAATCTTGACTTTAGGGATCATCAAGTTGATTTCACTTATTCAGGAGGCAGAATTTCCAAATTTCCACTAAAGATAGAAAACAGCAACTCGTGAAAGGGAAATATTCATAATCTAAATGTTCGGGGGAAAATATGTGTTTTAATTGTTGGATTTTTATTAAAAATTGTAGTTTTTTTCATAAATTTTTTTTTTTTGTTCATGTATTTGATAATTTATAAGCAGATCAAACTAATTTCATTTTTATATCCCAACTTTACTCTTAACGCTAAACCAATTTCTTTTAAAATTGAAATCCTGTTTTTGATTATTTGAAAGATGAAAACATTTGAGAGGAAGGTTCTGCATTTAAGCCTTGATAATTCCAATCTGATTTCTATACAGATTCCCAAAAAAAATAAAAAGTGATATCATGTTCAGTGATGTTAATGTTGATTGAAGATAGTAAAAGGGGACGGTAAATCCATTTTAGGTGAGTGTTTTGTGTGGCTATGACGTTCATATAGGGAAATAACTTGGAAAATTTTAATTCAGGAAAAATATTTAAAAACGAATTACTGATATAATATAACTAAAACTTACAACCTTAGCAGACTTTTACCATACATTTTCTTTTACAGACCAACTTACCTTAAGTTTTATTTATTATTATTTATTTATTATATTTTATTCATTGTTTTAGCTTCAAATAAATACATGTATAGGAGCTCTCAGTGCTGTGAAAATGTTTAACACCTGTACGAAGTTGCTGTATTTCAATTTTTTGTCACACTTAAATGTTTCAGATTATGAAACAATGTCAAATAATGATATGATTAAATAATAACAATAAAAACATATCCAGTGTCTAGCCTTTACAATCTGGCCCTAAGTCAAACACACTCTAATCCTTCAATTTACCCATTATTTATGCTTCTATCACATTAATGTTCATTTGCTGACTAATTTAAATACCCCTCCCACTAACTGCTGCAACAACGAAGACACAATGAAGGTTACTCGGTTTACCCAGTGGGAGTTCTTGCATAAAGACCATTGTGGGAAAGCTCCCTTGCTGGTGAAGACCAATCTGAAAAAGAACTTAACTTGTGCTAACTTTAAAGGTGTGGACACATGGTCAAAAAAAGGTAGTGGTGGTGCTGCTTTACATTGACTGAAGCAAAGATTTAAAAAACGGACTGTATTTTTTGGGGGGTGTAATTGTGCAACTCCCATCCGTGACCATGCCACCCACAGCAAAGAGCCATCACACACAGTCGTTCAGAAAAAGTCAAGATAATTTAATGCTATGGTATCATTTTGCATATACCTACTTCATACAACCAGTGAGTTTTAAGGTTCAAACAGGGTTGACCTGTAAGTCTTCAGAAAGTAGATTTCCAATTTGAGTGGATTAGAGGTAAATATGTTTCCCTTTTTTAAAATTGCAAACCTTATTTTGAACAAGCAACATTCCAAAAATGTTGCACATATCACAACATGGGTGTGCACAGTGGTAGGACTGTTGCTTTGCAGCAAGAAAGCTCTTTCTGCAAGAAGTTTTACACATTCGCCCTGTGCAAGAAGGGGCTCTTTCTCAGTACCTTCCACAGTTTAAATACATGACTGTTAATTGGCTTCTCTAAATTGTCCTTAGGTGTGCATGTGAGTGGTTGTCCTGCTTGTCTCTGCGTTGCCCTGCAATGGACTGGTGACCTGTCGATAGCGGCCGGAGATAGCCAATTGGAAAAACTAACATAGGAAAAATGTTACATAAATAACAACAAGCAATTAATAAAGTATTTATAGTCACTTACAAAAAATCAGCAAGATATAAAATAAAATATGTAATACTGTGATTAGTTTTTTATGATAAAATAATATGATATAATATAATATTTTCTTATAAGAAAATACTTAGATAAAAGAAGTTACCATAGCGTGTGGTTAAAAAACCCAAAACATACATTTAAATATATCTGGGCACACAAAAACATAACATACATTTTTATGTTTGTATATTTTTTTGTTTGGCCAGATTTTCTAAATGTGAGTTATGCTTTTATAATAAAACAAGTTCTTATAAGAAAATATATACATAAAATAAGTTTATATATCTTTTTATCTGTAACATCCGGTCAAACAAAAAGGTCTCCTGAAACATCCGGGTAGGTGACGTCACCTTTTCAGTCACACCGGAAACAGGCTTTTCTCTTTCCGGTGTTCTGAAACCGCTCGTGACCCTTAATACGGGCGTGTGTGCGGCGCGCGCTCCCGACACACACCAGGAAATATGGCGGCGCTCATGACTCTCAGCCAGGTAACAACGTCAAACTAGATAAAAAAAAGTGTTTGATTTTTAATGTCCGTGGGTATCGAGTAACACTGGCGTGTTATTGCGTGTTATGTTCCCACGGCGAGACGCTGTAGGCTGAATTTGGTGTTTCAATCAAAGCTAGATTACGAGTTTACATAGATTACTGAGTAAACATAGTTAGCTAGGTAGAGTTGTGATGGCTTAAACATACGTTTCGGTTGATATTAAACTGAAACAAAGCGGTTTTCCAATATATATCTACATATTACTCAAATACATTTGAATTGTCTAGCTGTCTAGTGAAAAAAAGCTCCAGTTTTCATAAGTTAACTTGTCATAACTTCTGTTGTTTTTTCTGTTTTTGTTTCCTGCACAGCTGTCAAATGGAAACCCAGCATATGAAAATTATTATAGACAGGTAAGATTTTCATTGCCTTTGATTCCCTCTCCCCTGTCTTGGTGGATGTTGAGATAAATGTTGTCAGCAATCAAACTTTTGTTCGTTGTTTTGCAGCTTGATCCAGGAAACACAGGCAAAATATCAGCAGGCGATGCAGCTCAGTTTCTTAAAAAGTCTGTTCTATCAGACAGTACACTTGGAAAAGTGGGTTTTGAACATACATCTTTACCCTAAATATACTCCGTAAATCCCATCTAACCATCTTCTTTTCTGTGTGTTTTCACACTTTTAGATATGGGATTTGGCAGATTCTGATAGAAAAGGGTATTTGGATAAGAGGGTAATTCACTAATTCTTTACATAAAGTTGCTTTGTTGGTACAATGCTGATGTATGCAAAAAAAAAAAAAAAAACACACCAGATGTGACGTGTTTTGTTTCCCGTTTGTAGGGTTTCTTCATCGCCATGAGACTGGTGGCATCAGCGCAGGAGGGAAATGATATCAGCCTCAACAGCCTCAACAAGAACGTGGCTGCACCAAAATTTGTGAGCTTCGAAATTCAGCTCAATTCAATTCACTTTATCAAGAAAATTCATTGAATTACAATCATAAATTCACGATAAACAAATCAGTTTGAAAAGTTTCCAATCTTTCAAGCGGTCGCATCCTCATTCTTGTAGCCATTGATTTGAAACACTTGTGAAATCTTTTGTAGAATAATTAGTGGACTTCATGGCCTCTAAAAAATAAATAGGCTTGGTCTTAGACAGTATTCCTATAATATGATGATGAGACGTCACAATATTTAAACATTTATTTATTCCTATGTTATATATTTTTGCTGCTCTGAAGTTAATAATGTATTGTTTGAAGTTACGTGTGGCTTGTCAGTGATTCATGTTGACTTTGGCTACAGGAAGTATTTTAAGACGGCTAATTTAGTCGGATTTTTCTAATGGAGGAATCTCTCTCATCCTATGAAAGGACTATAGGAACTTAAACCAAACAAAAGATCAATGTTACACTGGTAAACTTGTCTAAATGGATATTATTATGTCCTCCTCTTATCTCTTGTGTTTTACAGGGAGACGCTTACAGCCCATTGTTAGCGGCATCATCAACAGCATCTGACTGGGCAATTAGGGTGAGACAAAACAGATTTGTAAAAAAAACAACAACAACTTGAAACAATGAATGAAAAAGGTTGTCGTCCTAAATGGTTTCATTCTCTCCTAGCCGGATGAAAAAGGGAAGTTTGTGGCGATTTTCGAAAGTCTGTCCCCTGTAAAAGGTCTTCTCCCCGGTGAAAAGGTCCGACCTGTTTTGATAAACTCCAAGCTACCTCTGGATGTGTTGGGAAAGGTAAAATAAAGTTTAAGGCTGGGCAATATGGAACCTTTTCTTTTTTTCTTAAACCATGATATCTTGTACTATTGCGATAACAATTAAGTATTTATAACACAAACTCTTGTGTTGAAAAACATACAAATTGAAAATTTCCCTCTTTATCACACCAGTTACATCAAGGCGTTTTTTTCTATCACTGAACTGAACACAGTAACTGCATTTAATCAGACTGTTTAAATTCATCGCCTCTCCAATGGAACAAAAAGTGGGGACAATATTTAAAAATAACAATTCTGCAAGTTTTTTTGAGTTAAAACATTGTTATTAAATTCTTGTTGTGATAAGAAATGTATTACCATATGAAACAATTATGCAGTAATGCTCATCCCTAACTCCACTGTTGTTGTAACTTGTCAAGGAAATCAAATTTTAAGCAGCTTTTGTTTGTTTATAGATTTGGGAACTTAGTGATGTGGACAAAGATGGAAATTTGGACAAAGAAGAATTCACAGTGGTATGCGTACAGTTATTTATTTTTTGCATCTTCTACGGTTTCCTCAATGGAAAATATAACTCATGCGTTTGTAACGGCGGCTATCGTGTTCCAGGCTATGCATCTTGTGTACCGCACCATGGAGAAGGAGCCGATACCGAGCAGCCTACCCACCAATCTCATCCCGCCTTCCAAGAGGAAAAAATCGAAACCCGTGCTTCCAGGCGCCGTGGCCGTGCTGCCCTTAATGCCTGGCCTCGGGTCCAACCCGGCCGCTCTCAAGGAGACTCTACGGAGCTCTCCTTCTCTTAGGAGCGCCACTCCTCCCGCGGGGAGCGCTGCTTCTGCTCTGGCTGGCATCACTCCCCTCCGCCCCAGCTCTGTCCACCTGTCTCCGAAGCCCTCCTTTAAATCCAGCGCAGCATCCTCTCCAGCGGTACGTCAGCAAAACAATGAATTACAACTTTAGAATCCTGTCTTTTATTGCAATCGCTCCACCCTCTGTAAGTGTTACAGGTTTTGAGGTTAGAGCGTTGGATAGACAGGTATTTCATGCATTAGCTTTAATGTTACCACCCGCAGAACTTGTTTTACCACATTGTTGAGGGCATTGTATGAGGGACGGTTTGTTTCTCCTGCACAAGATTTTTATTTTTTTTCTCACTCCTGACTTTCTGAGAAACAGGTTTCCTTACAACGGAAGCGAGTGGCTTTAATAATGCACCAGGGAGTTGGCTTGAATAAAAGTAAATCTAGACGTACCAGGAAATTTTATAGAGCATTCAGTGTTGATGCCAGCATTGCTTTAACTAATGGGGAAAGGTTTGGTCTGTTCAGCTCATGCAGTTGTTCCCTATTTTATTGTCAAAGGCTGTAAACTTCAAGTAATTAACTGCTTTTTTAAACTATTATTAAAAAAAGATGTGACAAAAAGACACTATTTTTGATTAGTACCTTACCTCTAACGTCTAACTTTCTAACTTTTATCAAGCAGCCCCAAACGGTTGCATGAGCTAACGCATTTTACTTTTGTCCACTTTAAACCGAGTTCAGAGGTAATTTAGCTAATTTAAATTTTAGGGGATGCATCTAAAACTTCCAGGACCCCCCCCCCCAGGATTTTAGGAGCCCTGATCTGAGCTCGCAGCTCTGGTGTTGTTGTGCGGCTGAGACCTGAACCTTCAACAGTCTCGGCTCTTGCAGCCTTAACAGGTTTTGCTTTGCACTCCTCTCCATCTACCTCTCTGATCATCTTTCCCGTCCCTGCTCAAGAAAGCTTCCCCACTGCGTTAAACTGCAGCCAGCTTGTGGGGACAGTGGAAATTATGTGTTCAACTAGATGTGCTTTTTTAGTTTTCCACAAGAAATAGTGTTTTCCCAAAGGAAAGTTGAATTCTGGTCTCATCTGACTAAATTACATTCTTCTACGTTTTCTCTGTCCTATATTGACAAAATGACTGTCAAAAACGGGCAAGCCTTCATGTGGTTCTCTTTGAACAATAACTTCTTTTTTGGCTCCTGACTAAAAATGTGGGATCTACGTTTTTTCCCTCCTTTTAACTTCTTCATCACCTCCGTTCAAGAGATTACATTTAAAAATGTATTGGTAACTGCGTAAAGCGGTCTAAATACAAATGCATCCTACACGTTTTCCCTTAAGATGTCAGAAACATGTCTCGTTTTTGTTGCACTTAACAGTGAAGCACTGCTTCATGTTGCTCGGTCACATCAAATCCAAACAACATGCATTTTTAAAGTAGTCCCAGAACAGCATGTGAAAAATGTCCAAGGGTTTGAGTACTTTAAAAGGTGCTTTGGTAAATCTCCCGTGTGGATGAAATGCAAGTTTTTCCATTTCCTTTTCTCCCGCCGCCAGGCTTCGGTAAACTGGGTGGTACCTGTGGCCGACCACGAAAAATATATGGAGCTTTTCAAGAACACCGATACGGAAGGGGACGGCTTCATCACAGGCACCGATATCATTGAGATCTTCATGCAGTCTAACCTCTCCCAGACAATGCTGGCACAGATATGGTGAGACAAACACTCAGCTCCATCCAAATTTCCTATTTAGATGTTACAGCAACCAGAAAACAAACAAACAACATGCATTTAAAATTAGGGATGTGCTGATATAGAAATTTGGGCCAATATCAATATCAATACAAGAACTTTATTGGCATAAATGCAAACACAAATGTTAGACTGGTGCCTATGTCGTTTTGACAGCGATCTGACTCCATATCTTTGATCCTCTCTGTTCATCCATATGATGGGCTGTGGGAAGCTTGGTCCCGAAGGTGAACATCACTCTGTATCTGTCCATTTGCGTATTTGGTATATTAAATCTTGATTTCTATACTCAACCCAGTATTTCATAAAGCAAAACAGTTTGCTGGTTTTAGTGGACGAGTCTCGGGAACTGGAGAGAAACGGACTTGTTGGTGCACAGAGGGGAAAAGTGTGCAACCTCTTGGATTAAACAGTAATATGATAACATAATAACGCAAATTTCGACCTTGGAAAACATCTCCATTAAAAATGGTCGTCTTTATGACAGCAGATATTTCATATAGTGGTGCGTTTTCCATCGCTTTCATGCGATTTTTGAAGGGAATTTTGAAATGTCGTAACAAAGAAGAAGAAAAAAGCGAATTAACCACGTTTCTTTTAATTTCAAAAAGAAAACTTCAAAAAGTGCACTAAAAACAGTTAACGTGGCAGAAACGTCTCTGACGCTGTTAAGCACCCTGTCATCCATAGCTTCAATATCATGACACGATCAAGTAAATATCATCTGTTGAAATCGTCCCAAATTCACAGAAGGGCCGATACTGATTTGGTAAAAATCACTAACATCGGCCAGTATTGATGTTGATGCCGGTAAAATAGAGCATTCCTATTTAAGATTTAAATGGTATGTGTGTTTTAAAAGGAATCGAGAGAAATCAAAGATGGTATTAAAATGAAATGTGAATATTTACCTTAAATAGTTTTGTAGCATGTAAAGTCATACATATATTGTTGTCCCTGATAAGGATGTGTAAAAAGCCTTACAAAAATGGTTATTTTATATCTTTTTGAAACACAAATTACTTACTTTAAGCCCCTTAAAGCTGTTTGCAACTTAAAACGTTCTACTTTGATTATTTAAATAGCCGTTTTTTGGTACACCAGCAGTTTTGCGACGGGTTATTTTGTTAAAAACATTTCATTTCATTTCATTATACATTTTTCTGCTATTAAATGCAAATTAAATTTTGGGATTTTTATTCATATTTTCTGTGAAAGTTTATTTTGAGGTTTGGTTTTTCACATAACCTCCAGCTGTGCCTAAACCTTACTTGCCGTCTGTCTTTTATTTGAAGACGGATTTAAATGTTATTGTTCTGTTGCTATTTATTTAAATCCTCTTTTGCCTTTCCTTCAATTCATTTCTGATTAAAATCTGAAAGTAAACATTTGTTCCACCAGGAGGCTATTGGATTAACCTAATAATTTGATGCAGAGCACATAGATAAATATATTTCATGTAACTCTCAGAACCTTTGGTTTCTTATCCCTTTAACCTGTTGAATTAATTCATTCTTTGCGGTGTGCATAAAAACATGCCAGGAAGTGGTTCAAGGTTTTAGAATCCGTGTACCATCCATGTACTTTGGCACCAGACCATCAAGACACTAGTAGACAGACGAGCAGAGCTGTTTAAAAGCTGTCTTTTAGCACAATCTTGATCTGTGAGCAACTCATTTTGCAGGTTGCAGTGTTTTTTTTCTGTTTTAAAGCCCAAACTGTCTTCAGGGGCCTTGCTGACACCAAACAGACAGGTAAGCTGACCCCAGAGCAGTTTGCGCTGGCCATGCATTTCATCCAGCAGAAGGTGACTAAAGGGATAGATCCTCCCTCTACGCTCACGTCAGACATGATCCCACCGTCGGAGAGGACTGCAGGATCAGCCATGGGTCTCGTGAGTCCCAACTCCATATTTAAAAGCTCTTCTTTAAGTCTGTTTTAGATTTTGTCTCATTCTCGCTACTCACACCGCTTACTGGAAACGGGACACTTCAAACATTTCATAGAGGTTTAATGTAGCACTCTTTTGAATGCAGTCCAAAAAAATAACGAAGATGTTTTTTTTTCTTCTAAAAAGCTTTTCAGACTTCATTGTGTTTGAACACTCGTTAAACTTTTTTATGTTTCGTCCCTCATTAACTAGAAACTCCAATGTACCCTGTAGGGATTGTATCTGACAGACAGAAACAACTTAATGCTTGAGGGGAAAGAGAATTGTATACTTTTGCTAAACTTACAAACACACTGCAATATAAAAAAATTGTCGGGTGAATAATGTGTCTTCCTTTACAGACTTAAGAATCAGCATTTAATCCCTAATATTTTTTTTATTATTTTATCTCAGGAACACCAGAAAGGTCAGAAATGAAGTTTTGAAGTGGTTTAATATATAACATATGACTATAGTAGAGCATCAACATGAGAACTTCGTCAAAGTGAAACTCTAGAAGAGCGTCACAAAACTGGCCTTTCATGACAAAGTGTTGTATAAAATAGTCGTTGTAGTAAAGACCTAGATCGATATTTAAAAAGATGGCCTTGTCAGAAAAAGGCCATAAACCTTTTTTTTGACTTTGCAGAAGTGGTTTGTGTAGCAGAAGTAAAAAACTGAAACCCTGAACTCACTGTCTGCGAGTGGACAAATGGCGGTGGCAGCATAATGCTGTGGGTATGTTTTTCTACAGGAAAGATGGAGCTAAGTTGTGGCGGTTCAACTTCCAGCAGTACAACAAGCTCCTAAAGTAAAAACAGAGCTGCTGATGTTGGAATAGCTTAGATCAAACACTGCTATCTGTTGAAATGTCCCAGTCAAAGTTCAGAAATGAGAATCTGCAACAGGAAATAAAATCGTTCTCTAGACATGGAAGCCGACTGAGCTTCAGTTGTTGGATGTCAGTAGATGGACCCAGCTGGCTATTATAGTAAAAAGTGATTCTATAAAAATATAAACTCAAGAGGTACTCAATGTAGTTACATGCCACACTTTTCAGATTCCATTTGTTAAAAAACATCTATTTTGTTCTTTATTATTATGCACAACTCTGTGTTGTTTTGTTGCATAAAATCTAAAAAATACATTGAAGTTTGTGGTTGTGACATGAGGGACTGTTTTTTGGAGCTTTGCTTTGTTGGTTTCCAGTCCAGACTCTCTAATCTTTTGAACCTTTGAGATATTTTCTGTCCTGTCGATCAGAGCTATATGGGGATTCTTCCTTCTGCGAGACCAGACCTTGTTTCCACAACTAGTTCGCGCAGAGTGAGTATCTCAGCTTAATGCCGCAAGGTGGTGCTGTTGCTCCGTCACATCCTGTGTCTCTGTGCAAGAAACAGGAAAATCCTGGCATGCTGCAGGATTTCGGCCACCTGTTAGACCAGTTTTTTTTTTTTTTTAGCTCTGCAAGTCTTGATTTTAGTTTTTCTGCTTTAAGTCATTTTATGTTCGTTTTAATTTTAACCGCTTACAAAGAAGAAAGTAGTTAAAAACCTCATTAAATAACTTTTGCTTTTTGTACTCACTGTTAATAATGGGAACAAATATTTAAACGGGACATTAACAAATGAACTTTAACAAATAAACTTTTTTTTTTAAAAGCAAGGAGCTGTTCTGTAAACTTCAAATTTCTAGTATTATTATAAACATTCGATTAAAATTTGATTACTCATAAATGTTTCCAAACAGCAAAGCATTTAAGAAGGTGACCAGAAGTGTGCAGCATCACGTATTTAAACACATCATGTTTTAAAACGTCGAGGCGGATAATTCCTCCCCTTGAATACTCTGCGTGCCTTTCTCATTGTTCGCTTTTGTATTGTCTGCCTTGCTCGCTTCCACCAAGCTGTGAGAGAGATGTTTCTGTTTCCTTCCTGTGACTTTTGTTTTCTTAGAAAAGCCGGTGGGGAGCTCCGCTCTCCGTCTTCATTCTGCTCACATCCCTACTGCACTTCTTCACCCATAACTCTTCATCCCCCTCTACGTTCCCTCATGTCTTAAATTATGTTTGTGTCGTCCAGCACGCGCTCTCCGCTCTCCCAGCGTTGTCCAGCTTGACATCTCTGCTCTCCCCTCCCGCACCGCTCTTGAACGTCTGTCTTAATGTCTCTCCCTGCAGGACAGCCCCAGCCCTGTTGGGTCAGTAGAGCTCACAGGCAACAAAGAGCTGGATGACCTCAGCCAGGAAATAGCTCAGCTGCAGAGGTGAGCGCCTGCGCCCCCGGCTAACAGCGGGGACGCTTTGATTGTCCGTCCCCTACACGAAAAAATGAGTAGATATTGAAGTAAAGAAATGTTGAAGATGGGATGTTTTTCACTTTTGGATCATGCATAATAAAACAATCAAAATGTTTTAATTTTTTTTTTTGCATGATTGGAACAGTAAGAGAATGATCCTAAAGTGTTTTGTTGAACATAATTAATGTTAGGAGACAACCTGAAAAAGCTTTTTTTTAAAACTCAAACCTTTCAACACAGACTTACCTTTACTGATTTTAATCTCCTGGTTGTATACTTATTTATTAAATTTTTTTTTTATAGAGAGAAATTTTTCCTGGAGCAAGAGATTAGGGAAAAGGAGGAAACAGTAAGACAAAGAAACAGTGACGTTCAGGTAAGGGGAAGCTAACATATTTATAGGTTCTTCAGCATGTTTGAATGGAAAACTGAATACGATGCACTGTCCGATGACTGGGATCGATTAGAATGTGTTACGAATGGACTTTTCTGGTTAAGTGCCTTAAAATGACATTTGTTGCGAATTGGCGCCACATAAATAAAGTAAACTGGATTGAATTCAATATTCATATGTATAGTTTTTGCACTGACTGGTATATTTCTAATGTTTGTTTTAATTCCGATGATTAGAGCTTACAGCAACCGAGAACCGATACTTTTAGTGATACTTTATTAATCCCCGACGGGAAATAAAAAATTCGGTTATTAAAAATTGAATATTTCAAAAGACAAACTAAAAAGGCTTTATGTACAGGAACATGTCGCAGTGAACCGTGTTAACCTCTGCAGATGAGGTTGTCTGCTGGCCTTAATCCGTGTTTCACGTTTTTAAAGACTCCCATTTTGGCTTCTGGAAATATGAACTGTATTCTGTCCCCCTAAACATTATTGGTAACAGGTTTCACGATTGCTTGTTCCCGACCGACAAGGTTTATGCATTTTAGTTTAAATGTTTTCTACTAAATCTATATGACGACAGAGTGTTTGCAATATAAAAACACCTGTCATGGTTGTGGTATGCTAGCAGAGCAATTATGTCAATTGGATTCAATATTTCTAACATTATAGAATATGTTTTGCCAGCTGGAGGGACTATTAATGCCTTTATGGCCACATATAACGTGTAATTTTAGTGGCTAATATTTAGAAACTCACAAGATATTCAAAAGGACAGGGGTAATAATCACAACATGTAGCAATCACATGTGTTACTGATGTTGTGCAATAAGAAACTAATAATGGCTCGTCTCCAATACGGTAGGGATCCATTCTCCCTCTTGATGATGGTTTGGTAATGCTGATGGCCAATTAGGAGCAGTAATTAATACGATTACTATATCATTAAACAGGCAGTGTGGGTATAAGGAAAATGCCTTAATGGAACCAGAGAATGAGCTTTTTAGCATCTCTACAAAGCTTGTCAGGGTAGGGATGCATGAAATCCTCCTAAATAGATTAAAAAAAATACCTGTTAGCTGTTTTTAAAAAGCACTCTCACTCCACTAAACTTTGGATGATAATGCTTGGATGAAACAATCTTACAACATTGTTCCTCATAACAAAAGATTTCTGCTTTAAAAAGAAGTTTAATCGGCTTTATGTAATATTCTACTTCTCCGAGAAACAGGTTGTTGTATTATTTTTGTGTTAGCTAGAAGTCATAATCAGTATTTTCCCAAAACTCCAGTTTTGATTTTATTCAAAAGTCTCACCTAACCGGACAACCGGCTAAATCAGTCTATAAGAACGGTTGTTAACAGGTAAACTGTGTGTTTTTTGATGGATTTTTTAAGGACATGCACATAGACCTGGACAGGGAAAGCACCAGCCTGCACGGCCTGGAGTCCCAGAAGCAGGACGCCCAGGGACGTCTGGACGAGATGGACCAGCAGCGCTCCAAGCTGGAGGGAATGCTCAATGAACTGAAGCAGAAATTCCAGGAGGAGACTCAACAGGTCAGGAGACGAGACTTTTTCAAATTTGGGCTGTAATTCCTAAATGTACAAGATAAACGGATCGACATTTTCTTTTGTCCGCTCTATAGATTTCTTCCTTGCAATGTCAGATCCGCTCACAGGAGACCAACGTCCGCAGCCAGGAGGACGAACTGAGTCGCACCAGAGCGGAGATGAGCGGCCTGCAGGAGGAGGAGGCCCAGCTGGAGCAGAGGCTGCTCACCGGTGGCGTTCGGCTCAACGGCATCGTGAAGTCGCTGAAAACCACTCAGGACGAGATCAGCCAGGTCAGCCAGACAGCTCAGCATTCAAGGTCCTGCTTATAGTTGCATCATCTTAGTCCAAGGCATGAATACGTTGGATCATGGTGTGTAGAGTTATTTCTCTTATCACTTTAACCACTAACCAATGCTTCAGTTTTAATTTGAAGAAGTCATTCATTCCTCATTCCGCATAATTCTTCAAACATATGTCTTTAAATATGAATATTAAAAGTCTATGTTTTATATTTTAGATAAAAGTAGTAACCCAATACATGTAAAGCAGACAAGAAGAACAGAGTAAAGGTTAGGTGCCAATTAAAACCATTAATGGCTTACATGTTTTAAAGCTTGTGAAATGTGTTGTCAGGCTTGCACCAAGCTGTCGCTGATTCAGGACACGCAAAAGGAACTGACCCAAACCATTGATCAATACAACAGCGCTTTGAGCGAGATCAACAGGGGAAACTTCAGCAACCTGCCAGATTTGAGCGACAGTGTCAGTGAAAGGGAGAACGGAGGCTTCAAAAGTGCGGTAAGAAACAAACGTGTTTTTGTGTATTTGTGAACATTTCTCCCAGTTTCAGGTTATTAGTTTTTTTTAATATCATACAAAAAAACAGAAAGAAAATGAAAACATTTCTTGCTTGATACTTCAAGCCTGGAGAAACTTAAATGTAGCAATTTGCTGAATAAACCGGCAAAAATTCATCTAGCCTGTAATATTATATTTGAGTTTCATTTGATCTTTTCTATATTAGAAATGGAGTATTTTTTAATGAAACCTTTATTATTTGTCATTTTCACCCTTTTTTTCTTTTAAATATTGTACAGGTATATCTATATATTTATCATTGTAAAACAGCTTTTATAATTAATCAAATACAACTTTTTTTTTATTGTTGAAGAACTTCTTTAGAAAATAAAATAAAAACATTCAATTTAAAGCGCATAATTAAAAATACCCCTTACAGACTTGGATGTTTCACTTATTTTATTACAACCTACAAGTGTTCATAGAATATAAGAAAGAAACATTTAAAAAAAAATAAGTATTATGTTTTTAATCTATCTGCATATATACAATAAATAAAAATAATTTTTTTTCTTCATTCATTTGTATAGGTCCCTGTCAAGCAAATTTTTATGTCAAATTTATACTCGGACATCAATAGATTTAGGGTTCATATTAAACCTCTAGTTTTTAAACATGTTCATGTATCTTTTGTAGCAGCGGCGCTAACAATGTCGATATTTTTGTTTCTCTGTGGGTGAATAAGTGCATAAATCTCCCTTTTGTCAGGACGACTCTTTCAAGTCGAGGATAGCAAAGTTTAACAGCAGTAGCAGCACTAAAAAGGAGCTTCCAGCCGATCCGTTCCAAGTAGAAGATCCCTTCAAGTCCAACCTTTTGAAAGGTCAGAAGAACTTTTGACTCAGTTTTTTATTACTTATTCATGTCTCATGTATTTTTCTGCTTCTATGTGTTCCTTTTTTTACGTTCCTTTCAACTTTTCTTTTTTTGTTTTGTTTCTTTTTTAGATCCATTTGGAGAAGATCCTTTCAAAGAAAACGATCCTTTCAAGGGGACGTCACCCGACGACTTTTTCAAGAAAACAAACAAGACGGACGTTTTTGGCTCTGCAGACCCTTTCAGTAGAAAACCCACACCACCAGCCAAGGTTTGATCCTTTTTTTAAAAGTTATTATTTTATTTTTTATTTGAACTCACTTTACATGCCGCTTAACTTTAAATAAAGCTTTAAATGTTTTTATTGGTGGAGTTAATAGCCAACTAATTAGTCTGTTCGTTCTTTTGAATGTTTTAGTCTCTCCATCTAATATGCTGTGGGTTTTATTTTTATTTTTTAGCCGAACGCCTTCGGCAGTGGTGACCCCTTCAGATCAAACAGCCCTAAAACAAAGGAATCAGGTAGGCTGCTTCAATAGATCTTTTCTATTTTTTTACCTTGAGATGATATTTGTTTGCTTATGCGCTCAGCACATTTATCCTCCATGTTTACTACGCCTTTTTTTGTGATAGACCAACACTTATACTATTTAATAAAAATTGCAATGCAAGTACTGTAAATTATTATAAATTTTTTAAATTTATTTAAACATTTTTCAAAATATCTTTAAGTTGCAGCTCTAACACATGAATATGTTTCGATGTAAATCGTTCTGTTTTATCTTTTGAAAAATTCAGACCCACTCTATGAACTGTTGCATTTCTCAACTTTGCTAAAAATGTTTTGGTTAAAGTTGGATGGTTAACGTGTCTAAACATTACGTTTCAGTAGATTCTCAACTATGTTCACGTCTGGACTTTTAAGTAGCAGTTCTAACACATTAATGTACTTTGATATAAGTTGTTCTGTTGCATCTATTGATAAATCTGTTGGATTATTGTTCTGCACACCAATTTTGAATATTTTTTAGATAAGTTATCTTCCTGGTTTGCAATGTATGTATTTCAATCCATATTCTTGCAATCTCTGGTTTGCCTCAATGTGGAAAAGAAAAACAAACAAAAAAATATGCTTGATGCTGCCACCACATGTTCTGAACTAGGGACGCTTTATTTAGGGTTGTGTTTATTGGTAATGTTTTGTGTCTCTCATATTTAAAAAAGCACCTTCTTCCAAAAACTATGAATAAGACTTCCTTTCTGTTTTAACTTAAAATTGTTGCTGCTCATTAGGATGGAGACAGACACCTTTTTTCTGAAAACTTTGCTAAGCAGATCTAAGTTAAACTGATTGCTTTTACACAAATGCTTTGTTGGCCTATCAGACATTCAAACCTAAACCATCGTCTCCCTGTGGGCCAAATTTAAACCATAAAAACGATTATAACACTAACACGATGATATTTTTCCATTTAACAATGAATTCCTTCTCACATATGAGGTTCACAACTGTAATGCACGTCTAAAGAGTCTCAAAAAAGCTATTTTAGACCTCAGTCGTGCTAATTAAGTTTGTCTAGAGCTTCAAAAGCCTTTTTTTATCTTTACATTAAAAAATAAATGTGCAAATTACTTTTTAGATAAATTTTTGTTACAAAAAGAGGAACTGAAATAACAGCTACTTTCATCCTGCTGTAAAAATATGCAAATATTGCAGAAGAATCAGGTTAGTTGACCCGTTTTTATTAGCTTGTCAAAGGGCCATGTCAAAGGGCCATTCTTAGCCGCTCCGGGTGACGTGCTAGATTTAGCTTTTATTTTTGGACGATGGGGCATAAGGGGCCAAACAATTTTTACCTCTCTGTGGTTTCAGTTTTTCCTCTGGTCTCAGGTTATTTTTAGCCGAGCACCTACGCATTTAACTACCGGCCGACCGAAAATATCAACTCCCCCCTTACCCTGGAAAAACAGGAGGCCTGCAGGAGCCAAACAAAACAGAAACTCTCCGACCGCTGCTGCGAGAACACTGGCGCTCCTTTCAGCGGCGCTCTCCTGTTTCTGTCATGGCTTTTTTTAAATATCTGCTGCCATTGCAGCGCCGTACCTGGCTTGCTGCGGAAGTCGTTCAAAGTCGGCGGCGGCCGCCGGTCGATGCTCCTCTGCGTACTGCAGACGCTTGCGAGGAACACAGAGGCAACTGTGGACCCGAGCCGAGTTGACGCGCGTAAAGGAAAACACAGCAACACTGAAAGTGAATGGGCCCTAGTGTGGTTTAGGCGCACACAACAAATGTATTGTGTTACAACGGTTTATTTTAGTTTTTTTTTTTATTCCCTTCAGCGTCAGTTTTTTTTTTTCTCTCTCAAATTAAGTGGCTTCAAAACAACATGGCTTCAGTGCTGGTTAACGCCGCCTTTAATTAACTGATCAAATTCAAGACGTCAGGGTTGAAAAACGATGCTTCACAGGTCTACACAGAAATCCTGGTGGAAAATGAAACCATCATGCCAAATTCTCTGCTCTGAAAATAGCACACGCCGCACCTCCGACCCCCTCCAAAATAAGCAAAATGCAGAGATACATTTGAACTGTGGCCTGGGGCCGAAACTCTGTGTTTCTGCAAACAAATGGTCCATATTTATTTGAAATGAATATTTTGTCTCAGACTTGTTTGGGAAAGCCGACCTCTTCGGAAGCAGCTCCTTCGGAGGCAAGGGCGGTGGATTTGCTGACTTCAGTCACATGTCAAAGGTAACCTCCTGTAGTCATGAATCATCTCGCACCATAGAGCGGACTTTTCCACTGAATCTTGTACTTTCCAGCCTTTACTTTCACCTTGATGGATATCTGGTGCTTTTAAAATATGCTGCGCTCATAATTTTATAAAATTGTGTTCTGTTTTTCTTTCTCTTCTCCTTTTTTTTTTCTTCTTTTAACTCCTCACATGAGCAGAAGCCTGATCGTCCTGTGCTACCATCGAAGAAAAATGTGCCAAACCGGCCAGCACCTCCCTATGGTAATCCTCATTTAAAATCCACATCTCTGTGTGTGTCACACCCTTTGCAACCTGTTTTCACCATAACAGTTTGTGAAAAGCTCTAATCTGGTGCATCCTTTCTTTTCTGTTGCATTTACAAATAAAACCGAAGGAAATACAAAAAAATAAAATAAAACAAACCCCCAACAGAAACACGCAGACCTTTTCACCCGTGACTGATTGCTACAACAATTTGAACTGAAATAGCTTTAATAGGTAAAAAAAAAATGCAGAAATGATTACTCTAAATAATAAAGAAATCTAATCGATAGTAAATAGACACTTTGATTAAACTTAAACCTTACCTACTTACCTAAACATCATTGGCTGGTTACAAACAACAACAAAACGTCAGATGGAAGGAGATGAAGCGTAACGTTTTAAAAAAGTAAATGTGAAAAATAATATGGAAATAAAGAATAGGCATTTAGTCATTTATTTTACCTCATTAATACAAAAAAAGTCATCGATTATAAGCTACTCGAAACTCTAATCAACTTAGAATACACGCAAAGTGTTCGAAAATCGAAATCTTTAGTTACATTACAGTAAACATTTTTAAAACAATTGTTTTCTATATACATATTTTTTTCCACTTAATAAATGTACTTCAAATATAGCTTTCTCTAGATTTAAACATAACTTTGCTTTTTTTCCCCCATCTATGCCCCCATCAATAACCTCAACATATGTCAAGCGCTCCACTTTCGTTACTTTTTTCTTTTCTTTTTTTCGACTAAAAGGCGTTTTATGGGCTAAACACATGCAAAAAAAAAAAAAGAAAGAAAAAAAAGCAGCTTATTTAGTAAGGTATGAGATCGCAGAGATAGTAGTTTCTTCTTTTGATATTGTCAACAGGAAAGCCGTTGGCAGAGATGTGAGAATAGCAAGGGGTGACACCACATGTGAACCTCCATACAACACGTTCCCATCGCTGCTGATATTAATAGGTCACGTTTTTTGGGGGTTTTTTTCTTTCCCTTCACTATAATAACCGATGCTAGCGAGACCGAAAAAGTCTCCTCTGTGGGATGATAGTGAGTGATATTTTCCATTTTTTTATAAATATTTTTTTGCACATAGAGCATAGTGTTTATCTTGCTTTTTTTTTCGGTGCATGTGAAGTCAGAAGTCACACAACACCTAGAACCCATTCCCAGGCCATGCCCTTCCGGTGTGACCTTGCACTTATTCTTTAAGCAGAAGCCGCAGCCTGAGAAAAGCTGGTGTTCCCCTTTGCTTCGACGCACAAAAGCTGAGTTGAGTTGCCACGGTTTGCCAGGGAGCTTGTTCTCTCGGCGTGCCGCTCGTGTAAAAAAAGGAAGTGAGAAGCCCACTCCTAAATTTTGCGGGCCGCTCTCAAATATCTGCGTCGCTGAAGCGGTTGCACAACTGATCCTCGTCCTGCAATTCACATGCTGTTTGTCTGCCCTCGTGTTGCAACGGCGTTTGTTTACGACTCCTTCACAAGTTTTGGTTTTGTAATAGGGTTTAATTAAACAAATATTTGGTCGGTCTCCCCCAACATATTTTAGTTAAGCCCCGTAGGTTTGCCTCGCAAATAATGGGAACTGGTCGAGAACGATTATTGGAAATGTGTTCTGGGTTTACAGTAGAAGAAAAGGGTGTGTCTGTTTTCTACAATCATATGTTCCAGAAAACAGCACCGTGCACGTTGAAGCACAGATGCATCACTGGGCTTTACTCAAAGATGCGGTTAACACCTTTTTTTTTACCATTATCGGGTCCCCCGGGGTAACGATTGTGAACGCCGTGGACCCAAAAGCTTTGGGCTTCCTGCGAGTATTCTGTGGGCCCCGCTGTTACACATTCTCCTTTTCAAATGTGAGCCCAAGCTTTCCCAAGGGAGCGCTGATCAGAAGGAGAGATGTTATTGGCATTTACTCGTTTATAAATGTTTATCTCCTCCAGCGGATCTGCTAGGTCCGACTGCGTCAGAGCCGCTGCAGGGTGTCAGTAGAGACTCTTTAGTTGCAACACACGAGAGAAAAGAATCCAAAGTCTGTCCTGTGGGTTTTTCAGATGTTGGCTCTGTAAGTGCAGCCCACTCTCAGTGTTCTGGTTGTTTTGTTTTTTTATGGTCCAAGCATCATCGTCTACATGAGCTGCAGAGCCGACAGCTCAGATGTGTCGTTCAATGCCACGTGTGGTTGTTTTTAACCCCTGGAGGTCGAAATACTCACAGCAAATATGTCTACTAACAACATCTGTGAGCTTTCTCACAGTTTGGGGTCGCAAGGGGAATCAAACGGTTTGCATGTCTGACTCGGACCGTCCCTCAGCTTCACCTCTGTCTCAGTCTTCTATGTTCGTCCTCTGTCTTTGCAAAAAACAGGGCCTGCAAGTTTTCTGAAAGTGAGGATTTATAAGGGTTTTTTTACCTGCCACCAGACTGTTAGACATGTCTGCTCGGGTAGCGCCTGGAAGAACAGTTCATAAAGTCATCGTGTTCAAGACAAAGACTTATTTGCTGTCAAAGTATGATATGCCTCAGAGCTAAAGACAACCGAGTGAAATCTGCCTCATTGTAGGCAGCCTTCCGCCTTCGGACATGCTCTCCGGTGAACAGATGATGCATGGCAGCTTTTTTTGTGACGTACATTTATTTTTTGTCCTGCGAGCCTGCACGGCTGTTTTAAAAAGGGATTTGTGTTGTTTTTTTGGTTTAGTTTTTTTTTGCGTATGTTTTTTACATTTTATACGGAGCTTTGCTTTCTGATTTGTTTTGTTTTTCTGCCAGGATCTGAAGTTGTGAAGGTAAGACTTGAAAGAAAAAAAAAAGGTGTTGTTTCAATCTTTGCATGTGAGCAACTTGTTCGCGCCGCTTAATCTAAATATAGTGAATCACCATTGCAATTATTTTCCTACAAATGGTCGTACAAAGCGAAACGTGAAAGATTGTGACCGTTTAATTTGCTTTGAGCATACTATCGCTTTTTTTGAAAATGTTTCTTTAAGCTTTTAGGTTAGTTATTTATGTGCTTTTTTATGTGAGACAATTGTAACTTTTTTACATTTTGTCACTTTACAACCACAAAACGTTTCATTAGCTTTTACGTGATGGATGTAGTTGTGATGTCAAAAATAAAAATCTAAAAGTGTGGATTTCATTCATTCATTCATCCAAAGTCAATGACTACTAGAATCAACCTTCTTCCTTCCACTTAACTTCAAGCTCCTTTTAAGAGTTTGTCTTTACATTTGGAGACATTTCTGAACATCTGTTACATGTAAAATAAGTCAAACCTAGTTGGACTAAATGGAGCAAGTAACAGATTGTCAAGCGGAATTACGTCTGCACTTTGACTAGGCCTACTAGTTACTACTAACATGTTTTACTTTAAGCTTTTCTTTTGCCTCTATAGATATTGGATTGGTATTGCTGTCTTATTGGGAATTAAAGCCCTCAGTCTCAAGTATCTAACATGTTTACGGGCTGTTTTAAGCTCTTTCTTTATGTCTTCCCTTAGTTCTGACTGGCTAGACGTTGGCTTTGTGAACCAGGTTGTTTGTGGCACAGCAAGTAGAACCTCAAATGCCTTTCTTTCCAAAACACATTAGTTTCTGGCAGTTCGGCATCAGCCCTTCTTCTTTTGCGAATGATTCCTCCCTTCCCTAAACATCAAGTTTAGATTTACAGCCAAGGTTTGGGGTGAGGGATTTGAAGTTGACCTTTTATCATGGTATCTTTTTAGTACAATTTTGATAACTTTTATGGTAACCAACAACAAATTCACCTCCTGGAAAACAAACCATTTTAAAACAGGCTTCTGTAGAACACAAGTTGCAAATAGAAATATGATTTCTATCAATAAACTGCACGCAGTAACTGCATTTAATTTGATTTATTAACTTTTTGAAGGCTCTAATGGAACAGCGATAAAGTTTAAATAACAATTCAGACAGTTTTTGGAGTTATTAAATAATAATTTAATCTTAACTGACGGTGATAACCAGTATCATAAATGCCTACTTCTACCTTATATTGAATAATGAACAAAGGAATTGGTTGAACTGATTTTTAGGGTAGTTTGAGTTAAAAAATGATTGACACACTTTTTAAAAAATATTTATGTAACATATTTGATGTTTTGTTTTCATATCTGTGCCGTGTCTTATGTGAAATTATGGTCTAATGTGACAAAATGAAAAAGTTTTATTAGCAGCACTCCATAATCCATCTCTGCTTCTCTTTCTCACTTGCGCTGTAATTGAATGTCACTTTACCATAATTTGCTTCCGTTCTTTTTTTCTTTTCTTTTTTTTTCTCCCCACAAAAGTCCCATGTCGTTTTTGACTTTCTGCCTGTTTAGAAACATCTGCTTTTGTCCGGTGATTTGTCTGTTTCTGTGTTGACATTTGAACCTCAAGCCACAGCCACATTCCTTTTCTTTTTTTTTTGTATGTGTTTCCCAAATCTAATGTTTGTTTGTCTGCTCCAGTTTGGAAGTGAGAACCAGCAGCGTGAGTGGGCCAAGCAGGAGAGCGAGCGGGAGGAGCAGGAGAGGCTGAGGAGGCTGCGGTTGCAGGAGCAGCAGGATCTGGAGCTGGCCATCGCTCTCAGCAAGGCGGACATTCCCAAAGCCTGACCTGGCCGACACCCAGCTCATCTCTGTCCGCTTTCGGTCTGCTTGACCGTTGTCCTTTACAGCCTTGTGACCTCAGCTCCGACCTCTTTTACCAAGTTGTGTTAGAGGCCGACGCTTCTCCTGTTATTGTTGGACTCTCATCAAATGACTCGTTAGGTTAAAATCCATTTACGGTACATCGCTTCCAAAACTTTATGCTCTGTGTCACACTACAAAAAATATTGCAGGCTCTCTTTCTGCTGACTTTTCAACCTGCCTTTCTGCTAAACCCTTTAAAAGGAGTCCTAATTACACTCAACACATTAGCTATAATTATTCAAAGTCCTGAGCTACAGTAGTCACCGTCTCTTTAGCTGAATGAAGCATTCTGGGTAAGTGATGGCACAAAACTGCCACTTGAGTTACTAGCATAACAATACTGTTACAACTTTAACCAGACGGTGGCAAATGTTCTTCCCTTCACCATAACTTGGTTAAACATCCACAAAAACCAAGCTGTCACTAAGTTTAGAGATGCACCGTTCAGAAATCTGTTTTGTAAACCTTTCCTCTACAAGTACCGATTTTTAATCCACCTTTAATACTTTTGACGCTCAGAGATTTAGGATTTTATTTTTATTTTTTTCTAGCCTTCCTCCCATCAAAAGTTTTGATTGTTACACTTGAAGTTTATCAAATTTAAGTATCATCAAGTGCCAGATACTTTAGCTTAACTCGGCTACAAGAGGTTATCTTAACATGTCATTCAAATATTATTTTCCTGTTCAAATAATTTATTCGTATTGCTCTGGTTTCCGATCGTGAAGATAGATCAGATGACATCTTTACTTGGCTGCACTCTCTGTCTTGCAGCCTTAATGACAAAAATATGATTTACCTTTATTTAGTTCTGCTTCCTCTTACTAAACTAGTATTGAAAAGCTTTTTTCTTTTAAAGTGTTTTATGGCATTTAAACTGATCAGCTGATGAACAGCCAGGTTAAAAATGCGATCGTTGCCTCACTACTTGGTGGATCTGTTAATTATTTCTGACCAGATCAGGTTCTGCTTTATATTACATGTTAATGTCTGCGCGCGGCAACCGTTCTTGTAAACTCCACTGACTCCCAATGACCGCCCACCTTGTGCTTGTTAGTCTGTTTACCTTCAACAGCTGATTACAGGAGGTGGAGCAGCTCTGCCAGCATTAAAAAAGGCACTTGTAGCACAGACTCAACACACTTTAGCCCTGCTCTCATCTTCCCACCTCTCATCATCTGCATCTTGGCACACGTTTCCAGTAATCTCTGCAGAGTTGTCTGAGACTGCACTCAGGGGGGGGACTGAGAGGAAGACGTAGTTATCTCGTTGTAGTCGCGCAGACTGGAGCCGTTCACAGCTATTTTATCTAACTACTAACCATAATGCTTTGCAACATAAACACTGGAAGGCTGTTCTCTGATATTCTGACGACCAAGGGCTTTTTAAATTTCACATCCGTACAGTTCATTTTCTGCTAATAAAGTTGAATTGGTCTGAATATTTTACAGTTATTGCATGAACTTAACAAGAAAAGATGTGCGGTGTATGAAGTAAATTGCTTCTGAGGGTATGTTCTCCATAACTATCAGTTTAGGCAGAAAACTTTATATTTAAAGTCAAACAGAAGATGTCAGGCGATGTTGGTCTATGATCGAGCTTGTCCAGCACCAGATGTTTAAAGAAACACTTTTACGCTTTCCATGCTTTATCATTAAGTTGCAGTGCATGATTTGGAGTTGGCAAGTCTTTGAATATCCAAAGGACTTTGTTTAGACATTATTTTGTTGTTAAACATCCTTTTAATTATTTAAGCATGTGCGCTCTTTATGGAATTGAGGAAACATTGAAACACAATCAAAGCCAAGTAATAATCGTCGGGGTCTTCCTCCCTGGTATGAACCAAATCTAAGCATCTCGTGTCGCTTTGCTTGTGACAAACTTGCACTCCCGTACAACTAAACGCCTCTTTTAAAATGGAAAAGTGTAAACTCAATTCTGTTTATGCCGTCGCTGTTACATTTACTTCCTCCAATATAACTGACATCACTGAAGATGCTGTGATTGTCATCCATCCTGTTTTCTTTTTTGTTTGTTTGTTTTATTAACGATTAAATTCTGACTTTTAGCTGTTTTTTTTTCTTCTTTCTGTTAAGTTATGTTTATTTTTAAAAGTTTTAGTTTGTGGGAGGTAGTTTTTCAAAGTTATTCTCGCCGCTCTCTAACACTAATCAGGTCTACCTGGCACATAAGGAATGTCCTGTATACCCAATACAGGACATGCTCGGCATGTGACGCCTTAATTACCTACATATCAACACTGTAAACTGTAATATTGCAAAGTATATATATATAATTAATAAAATATCAACTATGTTGTTTTGAGTTTTCGGAAAATTTTATTCACTTTTAAGCTAATAAACTTGACATACTGCTGGAACAACATTTCTTCAGTAACAGTAAACACAATAGAACTCAGAAATGCTTCATAAATCCTAATGGAAAATTAAATGTCTCAACTAAGGTCATCCCAGTATCATCCTAGGATTGTGAAGCTTTGGGCTAGATGGAAAGAATGTTGCAACGAATCTCAGGAGGCCTCTGACTGAAGACCGTCACCGTATGACTGTCTCAAGATTTTCATGACATATGCTAACGTCATAATATTTGGACAATATTTAACAGTACAACATGGATGATACAGTCAGTTGTTGGCATGCACTGCTTATCCATTTCTTTTGCTTTTGCCGCCACGTTTTAGATCTGTCTTGCCGTATGATTAGAAAGCAGAGGACGGTTTGAACTTCCTCGTCATCTTTTCTGCTCTGGGGTCCAGCTCGGCATTTATAAAGCCTCTTTCTCAACTTTAAGAACATTTAAGAGTCGAAATTCATGTGATATCTGAGCTTTTGCCAGAGTAATCTGCTGATTCCATCTGCAAAAACAGCACTCTGTTACCGTGGTCGAGCATCATAAATGTCTGAAAGGGGGGAGAAAGGAAGAGCAACAATCCTTGCAGCTGCGCAGCATCCAGATCCAGACGAAATAAATGTTTAATCAAGACATGCCTCACCTTAAAAATGATAAACAAAACTTTGGAAAAAGGATAAAGCAGCGCAACTTCGGCGTATAGCCAGCACAAGGGGCACAACACAAAGAAAGATAAAACTTTTATATAGAAAAAAAGTTTGTTTTTATGGAATTGTGATATCGGAGATGCACTTTATTTGCTGGTTTAATGAAATAGAAATATCTTTCATTCCCCCAACCTTTCGGATGTACCAGCAGCAAAACAAAGGTCAAAAGAAGTGCGGTAAAGGATTAGTTTACAACATAGTAGATATAGTACTTGCCGTTATTAAAATCAGAACCAAAGTCACTATTTAAAAATGTACGATATGTGTCCATTTGTGCATAGAAAGCAGCAACAGACTAAGATTTTGGAAAAAGCTACAGCCAACAGCAGGAATACACTGATGTGAAGACATCCACTGCATAACCATAGATGGAAGAATGGAGAAAGTAAATTGGAAGTTGGGTTTTTAGTTTTTATTTTTACTTAGTAAAAGATACCCTTCCGTTGTCTTGAGCCTCTGTGGGGTCACAGGGACATTGGTTTCTACCAGGAAGTGGTCACTGGGTGACGGTGACTCACCTATTGTGAGAGCAGGCCAGGATATCTGGAGACTATACTCCAGTCATCCACTGGGTGTCGAACCCCTTGGAACTTCTTGCTGCAAAGCCTTAAGGCTAATAACTGAAACCGAAGTGCAAACAGTGAGGAATATGAAACCAAATATTAGTGAGGAAATATAACCCTGAATCTAAAACTATGGCCTGGCATGAAGTAAGAGTCAATCCACAGTCTTGTTTTTAAAAACTAATTTAAGCCCTTACATTCTCTATTCACCTTGGGAAGAAGAAAACGGGGGAGGTTAAAGGGACGTTTGTTAAAAGCCTCAATTTGATATGATACTCCCACCTTTGAAGAGTCCTCCGCATGTTGGCTCCTCTAGTTATGGTGGTTGCTGTACAGTGAGTTGCAGTGAAGAAAAAGATTTTTACTTACTCCCACCTGCTTAAGTTCACTTAAGATATGTTTTATTCTATTTTAAAGTTAATGCAATAATATTGGAAAAAAAAAAAGTGAAACGAGAGTGATACATTTGCATCTTGCAGTGTGGATATTTTTGACTTGGTATGCACTTCTCCTTTTTTTTTTTTTATAAATTGAAATCCTTTTATGCAGAATTGTAACAAAAAAAAACGACAAAGTGGCTCCTCTCTCGTTAATATTGGATTTAAAGCCATCCATCTATCTTCTCACAGCTGCCGTCTGGATTTGTTCTCAATGCAGTCCTTCATGCAAGAGATACAAATGTTCTTGGACGCTGCATGTGAAGTATGAAGCCTGGACTTGGGATACTTTGAAACTGCAGTGCAGAGCGACTGTGTGTAATTGTAGTATTAAGGCGCTTTGATGTCCTACTGTAATTTCTACCCATCTGAAGGAGAGTCTAAGGGTTCCCTGATGAGGGTTTGCAGTGCCCCTCTGTCCAGACGGCTCCTGGCCTCACTCTGTAATTATGAAAATGGAGTGTTTGTATTTATAGGCTAAGGCCCAGACCCTGCTCCGTCTTTGCAGCTGCAAAACATCACCAGGGAATCCAGATGCCCATCGTGGGTTTGAATAATGTCAGCATCTTTCTGCTGAAAGATGTATTTCTTAGTTTTTCTCTGTGACTCGCGGCCCAGCTGGGCACACCTATATACAAGCACAGTTGTGAAACCGTTTTGAGTGGGTGGATGCGGTTAATTTAAAACGAGCAAGCAAGGTGTATCATGAAGTTCACTAGTCACCATTTTTTTCAGATCTGGTCTTTTTAATATTTACAATAAATACACATTTTTTGTACAGTATAAAATCCATGTACTTACTTATATAAATTTTAAGTACAAAAATAATGCACAGGAGACCAAGCCCTGATAGTGTACAGAGGGGCTGGATCCAAGAGTTTCACACAGAGAGGAAAAGAGATTTCCCAAACAAATGTTAAGATAAAGGCAGTTCAGACACACGAGGCAGTTCAAATAAAACATTGTCTCTGCGCTTTCGTTAGGCAACTGTATGTGCATTTTTACCCCTGTCGACGACAACAACGTTCTGGTACAAAGAGTTTTACAGTAGCACAGTCATAGAAAGGCACTTTTGTGTCACACAGAGTTCCAGTTCTGTCAAGGAAGAGTAGTATATACAGGGCCAGCCCCTTGTTGGTCTGCCTGCTCTTAAGCAAACAAAGCTTTTCTAAAGCTTTCCTTTAAACAACCGACGTAGTACCAGCTACATTATTTAAAAAAAAAAATACACTAAAACGTTTAATTCAATAGTTTATATGTATATAAAAACAATATTTTGGCCACATGGAGAGAATTTTTAAATAAAAAAAAAATCACAATACAAAATAATACAATCCCTCCCCAAAGTCATCTCCGGAGCTCCTTCACATGTGTCTCTTCATGTGAAGCGCCAAATGGTCAGACCTGGAGAAGGCGCGCTCGCACAGGTGACACTGGAAGGGCCTGTGTCCGGTGTGTTTACGGAAGTGACGGGTCAGCTCGTCGGATCGGGCGAACTTCCATCCGCAGCCTTCCCAGCTGCAGTGGTATGGTTTCTCACCTACAAGGGGGGGAAACAAGAGGTTTGATGATGAGTAAAGTGCTTCAAGTGTAGGGAGAGTCGTGCGTAATTGCGCACAGAAATTTTAAGTGTTGAGGTTAGGAGAGGAAGCTCACCAGTGTGGGTTCGCAGATGCGCCTTCAGGTGGGAGCTCTTGGTGTAGGTTTTACCGCAGCCGGCAAACGTGCAGGTGTGCGTGGCCGTGCGCTTGCGCGGCCACGTGCGCCTCCCCCGCTTCGGCTTGGACTCCAGGAGCTCCAGCGGCGACGACGGCGGCGTCAGCATCACCCTCTGCGCGCCGGGCGCCTGCAGGCTCAGCGCCTGGTCGTCGTACATGCCGAAGCCGGGATGAGGAGCGTGGTACGGCATCTGCATGTGCGCGGCCGGCCGGTGGTGCTGGTGCTGGTGAGGGAAGGACGCGGCCGGATGGTACTTCTGCTGGAAGCACAGCTGCGCCTGGCAGTCCGTGGCGGCCTGCTGCTGCTGCTGGTCATCGGGGCTCAGGGGCGGCGTCATGCTGCTGGCCGCCCGCGGGGAGATGGCCACTCGGGGCTGCTCGAAGGACATCATGCACGAAACGTTGCCTTCCTGCTTGATCTTACTGCAGCTCTGCGGCACCATGCCCAGAACCGGGCCGTAGCTGTCCATGGCCGGCTCTATTTTGATGTTGTCCGCGCGGAGGAACGGCGCTGCGTTGACGAAAAACCTCCCCTGAACCGCCAGGTTGCGCGCAACGCCGTAGCCGCCCGGCGCGTCGGAGCGGAGCAGCTCGGTCATGAGGCTGGCGCCGTAGGGAGGCGGCGGGGAGCGGTGCTCCTCGGCCGGGTACTGTGCCACGGAGCCCCCGGTGTACATGTCTGGATCAACGTATTCCGCCTGGTCTGATCCGGTCGTGTTGGAGAGAATAAAATCCAGATCCAAGAAATTGCTCAGATCCTCGTCGTCCTTTTTGCTCTGGCTGTCCAGGCTTTGTACCAGTTCCATCATGGAGCAACTTGTGGTTGTGAGTTTGTCCATATCTCCTTTCCACCTCTGAAAAAAAATAATTACACATTAGAAAATTTAGCTTGCACGAATAAAGCTCAGCTTTTCTTACAAAATCATTCCACAAGATGAGTTAAGACTTACATTTTCCCAGCTTTTTTCTCTTTGGTTTGAGAACGTGGAAAACGAGGGCAGCATCACTCCTGTTAAAGCCATCGTGTAGGTTTAAATAAAAGTCTAAACGTTTCTTTTCTCCTTTTTTCTTTCCTTATTCGGAGCGCCAGCCGCGCTAGATGTTTCGGTTAAATCTCACCGAGTCCCCCTCTCTCCACAAATGCGCTCCAAACACATGAACAAGTTTTTAAAAGTGTAGTAGGAGGGTCCTCTGCGAGCTTTTAAACCCTCGGAGCCGGGATCGCCTGGCCAATTGTGAGAGCTGCAGGAAACAACGTAAAGTTTGGTAAATTTAGCGCTTTATAAAGACGCGCTGACCTCGGAGCTCAGTGCGCTGTGTGACAGGCGCGCAGGAGCGGCCTTAATAAAGGAGCGTGACGAGGAGCCCAACCCCACCTCCCTCCCTCCACCTGGGTGCATGTTGTAGGATAAACAAACACTCAGCGTTATAGCAACCATACATCCTTACGTAACATACGCAGAAGAACAAGTCTGGTGACAGAAACCGCCGCAGGACAAGCCGCACTAACAGCTTCATCTAAAAAGCTGTCAGTCGTTCATGTATTCAGAAGGAGACCGAGGCTTCCAGGTGTTCACTAATTGTTTTAGTTGCTGCTGTTGTTTTTAAATCTGAAGTTATGAGAGAGGAAGGAAAGATCTGGAAGACTTTTTTCACAGTTTATAAACCAATACTAAAACCCCAAAACATCTAAGAAAAAGTAATGGTAATAAATAAAAAAGATTTGTGTGTTTAAAAAAAAAAAAAAAAAATGTTAAGAAATTGTAAATAACTTTGGTTTTGGAAGATTTTTATAACAGTGAGTCAGGAAGATTTGTGCATTAACAGGAATATAAGTTTGTGTCTAAGTCTAACTTAGTTTTCATCATATTTGTTTTGGCAAGATTGCAAAGACGTTAGATACTTTTCTGATAATAAATGCAGGTTTCTAGCTTTATCCACCATAGATGTCTGGTACTCGAAGCATGTTAGTTTCCTCAAGTAATGCTCACTGGTGGTGAAATTACAACTTTAGCTACTTTTTTAATAACGATGTCTTAGTAAAAGTTGGATAAGACTTCTATTGAACTATTAGCTATTTTTATTTAGCATGTTTTGGTTGTATTACTAAAAACTACATAAACGTAGTTATAGCTACAATTAAGTTAGAGAATTAGCCACAGAGCTAATGCTAGCAATCCATAACAAATATTTTATTCAACTATTTATTTATTTTTCTACATTGTATGCTTCTTAATGATAACATTGAAAACATTAGCTACTGATTTTGGTAATGAACATGTTTGCTTCTAACTTTAGCCCTATTACTATCTCTAAAGCTTTTTAGTATAGCATAATAAAGTATTTTTTATCTCTGTTTTTTATGTTAAGGTTGAATTAACAATGACTGTATCAACGTAGCAAAATGTATTAATGAGAAAGGCATTGTGATTAGTATGTGGTTGCAAAACACAAGTTCTAGAATTAGCCACAGAGCTAATGCTAAAGTTTTGCTATAAATCCATAAAAACAGTTGTATATATATATTCTACACTTAATGCTTTGTAATGGTACATTTCAAACATTGGCTATGTCTGTTAACCAAAACAAGCATTGTAATTAGGATGTGGTTGCAAAAATCAAGGCATAGAACTACAGTCTTGCCAGCGATCCATAAAAATGAATTGCAATTTTAATCATATGTGTTTAAATATACATTATCGATTCAGTCCCTAGGCTAATTCCGAAGTGATACTGCCACAGAGCTAATGCTATAGTGCTAATGCTAATGTCTTGCGGATGGTACATAGTAAAATTAAAAAATAAATAATAATAAATACAATAAAAATAAATAAACAATAAAAACAAACAAACATACAATACATTGCTCACTGAATCACAAATAAATGATGACGTCAGTGATTCCACAATCCTTGACTATACTCAGTGCAGGGTTTACTAAAATTACAAATATGCCATTGCATGACACCAATAATCTGCTTGTACATTTGTAAATCAGGTGTCTGAGCACGGAAGGGCATGGAGGCACAGCAACATTCACAAACATGGCTGTCACCACTCCATCTGGGTAGTTTGAGCAGTAGTCTCATTGCATCATTGTATGCCATGTAAAGTTTCTGCGTTCTGCCTCTTTTGGTATATTTACAATGCTCATCACTTAATCACTAAATTATTTAGTTTTTATTTGGTAAAATTGTCTCCTCTTAGAATTTAAGTTATAAGGGCATTCCTGCATCTTCCACCTGCCCGCCGTCTGGTTCTCGGCTCAATATCATTAATATAAGATGCTTTTTTTTTGTTCCTCGCAGCGGGTTTGTCCAAACAGGCGCCAGGATCGTCTGAACCGCTTTCCATTGAGTTTCTGTTTCACGCTCGAATCACCCGTGATGTAAACACGATTTAAAGTCAGATCCCTTTCAGGTGTTAATTGTGGACTTTTGAGGGGAGCGCGGGTCTCGATGGAGGCGCACATTTGCACAACAACGACAAACTCGCTCGTCCTCTCGGCGCTGTATCTGCAGAAGAATCTGGTTTCTAACGAGGAAGGGGATGCCAGAGTTCTTTGGTTAACATAAAAAAACATCTTAAAGCTGAGGCAAAACCTGAGAAGAGAACCAACAAAAATACTCAATAGTATCTAGGAGGAAGTAAAAAACTAACAAATAATAACATCTGATTTAATATTTTACAATGATCTCATTAAGCAAACTAAGCTTATAATGAGAACATTAAAGAAAAGCATTATAAAAATAAAGAAGAAATGATTTTGCAAATCCTTTTTCACAAATATTTTTTATATATAAATTAATATACATGTATTTGTGTGTCTAAAACAAAACAAAAATCTTCCCAAAACTTGTTTCTATCCATACATAACTTACTAAGTGAGGTTAGATTCAATTCTACTTATTTACATAGCACCAATTTAAAACACATGTCTTCTCAAGACACTTCAAAAATAAAATTTAATTACAATCATAATGTGAATAAAAAAATATGTCAAAAAAATTCCTGTTAGATTAAATGAATACCTCCTGCGATCGGAAGATCCACTTAATATTCTTGGAGTCTTCAACATTAGCTAATAATAACATAAGACACTCTTATAAAGCCACAAATGAAAAATAAATAAATCTAAGATCATCTGAATAAACAGGAGTCAAAATTAAGTCATGAATTGAGTAGTCAGATTTTTCTATCCCTTCAAAGTAAAATGTTGCAATTATCATTACTCAGCACAAATGAACCAGAAATGTGTTTTCTATATAAAGAAAAATTTAGGACATTACAGTTCTTTTGCTTGCATGAGGTTGTGCTTGCATGAGGTTGTTTTTTGTTTTGTTTTTTTACCTGGAACGCACCAATTAATCCGTATCTGTTAAATGGATGTTATTCTATAACACCCGGTCTTTGCCTATTTTCTCTCTGGCAGACTTTAGTTTGTTCTCTCTATGTTTTTTAGTACAAAGCAGAAGTGCAAAACCTTAAAAGCTAAACCTGTGCACTATGACAGACATGCCTTTTCACATCAGCAGTTAGATAAGCCTGATACAGGTTCTGTAGTGCTGTATTTTAGGGTATTTGGAGACTTCTTTTAGCATCTCGCCTTCTGCTTTGAGGGTAAACATGCTTTGAAAGCCAGACAAGGCTATTCCTTCTCTTCTAGAGCAAAAAAAAATGCTTATTTTGTTGTTCTAAACAAGGGAACTGCTGTCCTTCACCTAAATGGGATTCAAACTAGCAATAAATACATGAGGTGTCCTTATTTAGTCCTCATCAACCATAGCCTAATCTAATTTTCTGCATATTATTGAGACTTTTATTACATATATTAACTTCAAATTCTGTTTAACAGACAGGGATTTTTTTTTAACAAATGGTTTTTGATTGATTGATTTTTCAAAGCATGGTATTTGTCTGTTTTAGAAATTATTGGAAGGCTTCTATGTAAAGACATAAAAAAAATAATCTTAGAGGAAGTGAAACAGAAGCAGCGTAAAAAGTGAAACCCAACCGATGCCAAGCTCCCTCCTTCTCCTGCAGCCACACCACACAGGCGCTCATGAAGCATCGATGACCTGGGCTGGAGCTTGGATACTCGTGACAGACACATCACCTGTCATCAACCAGTCACGTTTAGCATGGCCAGTAAACTCTGTGAGTGCAGCTGTGAGGTTTCCACTTCCTGATGCTCGATCTGCACTGGGTTTTCAGTGGAAAGTGCGTCACACAGAGGGAGTCCAGTAAAGCCTGACAGGAAACTTTTTTTAAAATTTGTCCGGCCTGATGGTCGAACCCCTGACCGCTGAGTTTGACCCTTGGTTTTTGCCACAACCCTCCCCTGTTCTGTTTGCTACTAGTGAGAGTGAGTACTTTTACTTCCCATTTTGTATAAGTACCTTTAACACTTTAAAAACCTCTCAAGTTTGAATTTAGGGAAACTTAATCCTTTGCTGAACTCTTGCTGTAATCTTTTTTTCTAACCAACCTGGATCTGCTATGCTAAAAGATCCTTCAGCAATATTTTAGATATTTTTTGAGGCTGTGTTAGAAGTTTTAGTTTGCTAAGTGTTGCTCAGAGGTTTTCATACATTGTTGCAGGAGTGTTGACATTAAAATAATGTAACTATTCTAATGGTGCATACAAACTGTGTAAATTAGATGATTATGTAATAATTTGTAAAACGAAATTAGAAATTAGCGCACATGTTTGAAGGGTATAATATGTAGCTTTTATTAGAAATGTGGTTAAAGTAGTTCCCCATACCAACAGAGAAGCATGGCAGTAGCTGCTCATGGATTGGGTATGTTTTAAGAGCAAATGTACATTTATTTAGGATTTCCCGTCTCCCACATTGGGTCAAAACTGGATTCAACATGAATTATCTTTGTTTGAATATTCTTTTTATGTTCAAACACACAATTTAATCATGGTTTCATCTATTTTGCCATTGGTTTGAGGTAAAGATATTCTAAGAAGTTCTCTTTCTTTACACCATCATTTTTTAAAATCCCATCTATTGTGCAATGCACCAGTACCACAAAAAGTCTTTATTGCTTTTTTTTTCTTTTTGTTTTTGAGTATGAACAAAAAGTTTGAAGTCACACCCAGCAACCAAATTTATACTTTAACCTTGACGTTGACTAGGTCACTCCACCACTTGCATTTTTTTTATATTGTAGCACATTTCAGTACTTCAAAGTGCTTTACATGATAAAAACATGATGCGGACGCATTTCCAGTTGTTTATCAAATCAGATCTTGAAGAACAACCAGCACTGAGTTTTACTAATCACTGTTCATGTTATTAGTCAAAGGCAACCTTAAACAAGTGTGGGTTTTGGTCGTGATTTCAAAAGAAATAATTGTTTCAGGTGATTTGCACTTTTCTGGGAGTTTGTTCCAAATTAGAGGACCATAAAAGCTGCTTCTCCATGTTCAGCTCTGGTTCTGGGGATGCAGAGTAAGCTGCAACCAAAAGTGATTAAAAAGCTAACAAAAGCATTTTACAGTCTAATCTAAAAACTAATCGGAGTCAGTGTAAAGATGTTATAACTGGGGTTATATGCTTGATTTTTCAAGTTTTAGTGTGAACGCAAGCAGCAGAGTTCTGGATCGGCTGCACCTCTGATTGGCTGTTTAGGCAGATTATGTGAAGACTTTGTCACAGTAATCACTGTGACTAAAAGATAAACGCATGGTTGTTGTTTTTTCTGGATCTTGTTGGGCCATCTGTCCTTTAATCCTAGAAGTGTTCTTAGGTGATAGAAAGCCGAAGTTGTCACTTTTTTTATGCATCTTTGAATGTTCAGGTCTTAGTCTAAACCTTTTAATTTTGAGCTGCCTCTACGTCTGTTAGCAATCAAGAGTTAGATGTGGTTAATTAAGTTTTCCTTAAAAGTGTTGATAATTAGATGAAATCAAATATTAAACAAGGAAAAATTAGAATTTTTAGTTTTCTAATACTAGATAAAATACTGACATTAATTTGCAGTAATTACGTTAAAACTATAATGCGATGAAAACCAAAATAGGAGAACTCTGTAATTCACATACACTAGAAAAGAACATCGAACAGCATTCCCAGATTATGGGAAACTCAACGGACTTCAGGAATCGCTCGAGTGGAAAAAAGAAAAACCCAAGAACTGGGTGAACTGAGTGGGAGCTTTCTGTCATTCTAACGATGTTTTTTGAGAAAGGTTTGTATTTCACTCTGTGCCGTCAGTTCTTGTGAACAAATGTGCATGACCGGTGAGATTATTTTGTTTAAGCAGTGAGGGGCTCAGACATGGGATGGGTGGGACGCACTTATGAGTGCAGCAGCCTTAATTAAAACATGTTGTCAGCGGAGGTTGGACAGAGAGAGATCCGTCATAAAAAACTGATTCTTACATGAGAATCCACTCTCAGAAGGAGTTTAAAGAACAGAAACAGGACAATTACCTTGGATATTGTGGGTCTGAAGTGTTTTCTTCAGGTTCTCAACTCTCTGTCAATTTTGTTTTTAGTCTATCAACCTACAGCCTGGTCTGGAACAGAGACTGCAGCACAACATTTAAATGAAGATCAGCAATGTTTCTAAAGAATCCTTTCCCTGAACTGACATTTGCACAACGTTTTCACCATTGGGTAACACTCACGATTTCATAACCATCAAATCTACTTGCTATTGTTGCTGCTAGCTTATCCTTGGAGTTAAATAACTTTTCTGCAAGTTGACGAGTTGATGAAAAGTACTTGGCCATGCTGAACATTCTGTGTCTGAATATGCTCTTTCAAATAATCCCCATGTCTTTGTGAAGCAGTTCTTGACCCTAAAAACAAATAAATCGAGAACTGATGCCAGGGATCAACTACTTCTGTTTTCTTGTTTAATTATTTCAGGATTTCACAAAAGCACACACAAACCAAAACTGCAAGTTTTTGTTTTTTTCTTCTCAGGAATTACAACAGAAGTGCTAAAGTTACATCAAACAGTGGGATAGAGTGGATAATTACATTAAAATTACAACAAGGTATGGAAAGCTGTACAAAGAAATTTTCCACCTTACTTTTTTTTTGTTTTCTTTCTACCACATGGAAATGTTTCACCATATTCAAGCAATTTTTAATATTCGATAAAGATAAACTGATAAAATCCAAAAAAAACATGTTTCTTCACGTCTCGGTAAGGGCTAGTCCAAGTCTACACAGCTCTTTTTTCGAATTTTAGGTTTTATTTATTATTGAATAAAATCCCTATTTAAACACATTGGATTTACTGTTGCGCTCCCTCATTATGAAAATTGGTTTGATATTCTGACAAATTTAAGTATTACAAATAATGTTTTTTTATTACATCGTAAAGGTTAAAAAATTATATATATATATATATATATATATATATATATATATATATATATATATATATTGTATATATATATATATATATAAATAATAAACTATTTGCAAGCACTTGCTCCAAAGGGCTGGGGTGTTTCATCATGCAGAAGTACTCATTTTGCCCATGACGAAACCTGTTGTCATTTTTACGTTTTAACTCCTTAAAATTAATTTAATGAACACTGCTATGCATCATGTTTGGGGCGGTTCGGCAAGTGCTTCATCACTTTGGACACATCAGCCCAGCCTCCCGTACGCCGATGCTTGTGGAAAATCAACGTGAGAGTGGCAGTGGCAGTCCGCCTGGACATCCTGACTGAACAAGAGTCAGTGGGAGTTTGAGGCTGACTGAGATCTTGCTCTGAGCTTATATAGCCTGGTTATTTTTAACCACCCACCCCTTGCTTATTACAGTTCTTTCCCCCCTGAAACATTCAGGAAGCCCGTTCAGCTCCTTTTCCTGCTCACATGCCGCCAGACTCGAACAGAATCAAAGAATGATAGCATTGAGGCTCTCCAACCACCACAACCCCCCCCCCCCCCACACACACACACTCTCTTTCCTCTCTCTCTCTCTCTCTCTCTCTCTCTCTCTTACTGGAAAAAAACGGGGGTAGAAATGTTTAGTAAAAAGTTGGCACGCGCCAAAGGAATGACAGAGCTGGCTCCAGTCCTACTCTAGTTTCAGAAAACCTCAACTATTTGTTAGAAAAACTGCACAGGGACTTTTGTGGACACATGTTGCTGTACGTGCTGGCAGCTTTCAGCACTGTATTTCTGGAGAATGTACCTGAAAGAGACAAAAAATGTCGCTATGGTTCACCAAAGAGCATCCAGATTTTGGTAAATTTACTGTAAAAGCTATGTAGAAGTAATGGCCTCTATAAAAACATATATTTCTTAATGTTTTTGGTAAATCAGATAATGCTGTACATAACAGAAGAACCAGTCTAAGACTTTTGTTTCAGTTTCAGTCGTAGATATTTGGCACAGAAACTGATTTACTGCTCTGGTAATCACCCGTACCTTGTTTCATGTGATAGATTAGTATCTATAAGCTTTTATTACAACAACAATAAAACTGGTTTACATGTAAATTGAGCCTGTATTTAAAACTGAAAGGGAGTCTGTGACTTTGACTCAATCGATCAAGTTAACTTTTTCACTTTAGTTTCTTCTAAAATTTGGAACAATTTTTAATCCAGAACCGACGGCTTGCATAAAGTATGACAGTGTACTTAACAGTACAACAAACTCAAATCTTTGTCTGAGTTTTTTTTTTTTCCAGCATTATTTATTGCCTTAATGCAGCATTACCTCTGCATCCATTTGTGTCTGTTGTCTCTTCGAACCGCTGTCGGTCGTGGCAGACGGCTGCGTGTACTGAGCCAAGTTTTGCTGGAGGTTTCTTCCTGTTAAAGGGGAGTTTTTTCTCTCCACTGTCTCTACATGCATGCTCAGCATGAGTTGTTGCTGTAAAGTCAATGACTACACAAGCTGTCTTTTCGATGTGCTGATTACGGAGGAGTGAATGGTGCAAGTCATTGACTCGATGGAATCTGCTGGATGTTCTGAAGCTGTCTTAAGGCCCGTTTAGAAAGCCCAGTGAGCAGGCCGTTACAGTAGTCTAACCTGCTAGAGATAAAAGCACGGATAAGTCTTTCTAGGTCTGGTTTAGAAACTATTCCTCTGATTCTGGCAATTTTTTTAAGATGGTAAAAGGCTGCTGATGTTACTGATTTAATGTGGCTGTTGAAGTTCAGGTCAGAATCGAGTATTACCCCAAGATTTCTGACCTGATGTTTAGGTTCCAGAGAGAGCGTCAGAAGGTAACTAATGACACTTTCTCTTTGTTTCTGTGGGCCACAGACAAAGATTTCAGTTTTGTCTGAGTTTAACTGGAGGATGTTGTTCTGCATCCACAGACTGATCTGTTCAGTACAGTGACACAATAAATCAACAGGCCCATGTTCTCCTGCTGTCAGTGACACGTAGATCTGAGTGTCATCAGCATAGTTGTGGTAGGACACATCATGGTTGCGTATTAGCTGGCCTCATGGAAGCATGTACAGATTGAATAAAAGGGGTCCCAGGATCGACCCCTGGGGAACCCCACAGGTCACACCCATTCGGTCAGAGACGCAGTTCCCAATTTGAATAAAGTAACACCTGTCCTCAAGGTAGGACTTGAACCAGTTTAGAGCCATACCAGTGATTCCCACCCAGTCGTTTAACCTCTGTAATAAAATCACATGGTCAACTGTATCAAAGGTGGTGGTCAGGTCCAGCAGAACTCGGACAAAGACTTTGCCTGCATCTGAGTTTAGGCGGATGTCGTTTGTCACCTTGCAGTTTTCAAGGCCTTTGGGAATATTCCAGTCTGAAGTGAGATATTGACTAATTGAGCCAGTTGTGGAAGCAAACTGCTCAGCACAGACTTTAGGAATCTAGTGGGTAACTCATCCAGGCAGCAAGTAGATGGACTCAGGCTGCAGATGATCTCTTCAACTGTTTTATCGGAGACAGGTGTGAAGTGTGTCAGCTCCATATGTCTAACTGGGGGTAGAGGAGCTATGTCTGTTGTGGAAACAATTGCATTTTTAATGCCTTGAACTTTGTCATTAAAGAATACTGCAAACTCCTGACATTTAGATGTAGAAATCAGTTCCAAGGGAATAGAGACTGGAAGGTTTGTTAATCTGCTCACTGTAGCAAACAGGACACAAGCTATATAAATAAACTGATTCCTGATGACACCAGCTCATTGCATGGAAACACAACAGATTATTGAAACTTCACACTGGATAAAACTTTATCCAGGAGTGGCTTAAAAAAAGAATGTTTGTAGCTCAAGTCTTGGGTTTGTCTGTGTGTGACGAACTTTGAAATACTAACTCCAGTACTTGGCTGAAGTAGACACTTTTCTGATTTCTCCCAAACTGTTGATTAGGCTTTGTTTTACAGTCCTCTAAAGTCTTGTTACCCCTTTTGCATATGTGCCTTCCACTATAAAATTTCCCCCTTCTACTCAACTTTCCATTTACACTAATGGACCAAGAGGTCTGTAAATAGCCAACTTCTAACCAAGGACCTTTTGTGATTTACACTTTGTGTTTAAAGTCAGTTTTCCTTAGTATGAGTAGCAGATATTACCATTTTATTTCTGTATTTAAAATAATTTTTCATATGCACTATGGAGCTTTTTTTGATAATCAGAAGTTGGTTTTTTTTAGTAGCTGTGAGCCAAAATTAGCAGAAATAAACACTAGAGATTTAATCGGTGTGGTATGAATCTTTAGAATATGGGTTTCTCTCTTTGAGCTGAGTTGCTGAAACTGACAATATTCTACATAGATATAAATGTACAAGTACTAAAATTTGGATTAAAAGTCCTTTAAATTAGTATATATTATCAAAAATTTAATAGTTGTAGTACATTAAATTACAGGGTCGTATCTCTTGCTGAAAGCTTTCATCCAATGCTGTAGGCCTATATCTCTTTAAAAATATCTATCTAGATTTTGTTAGGGACTTTCTCCGTACACTAAACCTTTTAACTGCCTCCACAAACATACCGGTGGTTGTACTTCTGAAAACAACTCTGGCTCCTGCTATGCTCTACAGCAGTCTTGCTTTAAAACAGTAAGAATCTGGCTTCCAAAGAACCCAAACATGTGTTTCGACAACCAGCGTAGCTTTTAGCAAGTGTTATGGAATCCCACCTTTTAAAAATATGCAGCACACTACAGCTAACATGGCAGGAACAATGGCTACATGTGGATATAATTTAGCCAGTGGAGGACTGAGGAGATGGGGCCTGATTTATCAGCTGTTAACACAAGAAATCAGCGGTCCCACTCGTCACACCGCACGCATACGCACAAGTTCAGGCAAATTAAAATGGGTTTTTTTTTCAGCCTAAAGTGGCAAAAGGAGCTTTCTGTTTAGCAAATGTGAATGGTTGAACTCCTAAAGCCTTCGAAACGGACCACTATAACATTTCCAGATTGGATCCATGAATGTCTGAAGTGCTGGCCAGGTTTAATTTGCCTCACAAGTTACAAGTGTTGGACACACTTTTAATTGTTCACTAAAAGATGTTATTCGGGATAGAAATAATGCTCCCTTGCTGAGCATTAGAGGTAATTGTTACCATTTTGTTGTAAAAAAATTCCCCACAATTGGCCATTTCTACTAACACTGATGTAACTTATTAAACTTTTCGTTTAAAAAACAGTATCACCATTTTACAGACACACAGATGAATTTGAAATATATCTAAATAGATAAGTACAAATAGATTGCTTTTGCTTTATTCTTCTGTCAATGATCACTAAATTATTCGTGGATTTTGGTTTCTGCTCAACACTTTTTAGAGGGAGTCTCATGTGTTGGCAGATTATAGCTGACCCTTGTAAATACATGGCGTAAACTTCAACATAAAATAAACTAATCTAAACTGAAATAATCTAGCGACCTGTTAGGTTTTGCTTCTATGCAGTATTTGTACTCAAAATCATCATTTACAAGATTAAAAGGTAGAAAAATCAACTGTATGCTTCCATGAAGTCAGAGATTGTGTAAAAAAATTGAAAGTGGTCATGATTTTATCCCCCAAAATAATTGGTTTTAAGGCCATAAAACAGCTACCAAAATGAGTTTATTTGTAGTTTAAAAAAAACAGCCACACCTACAGGCTGTGAGTGTCGCTGTTGGTGATCGAGGCCCGGGTGTCTTTCGGCTAATTGGTTCTCCCTCTTTCTTTATGTTAGAGAAGCAAAAGCTTCAACTTTTGTCAAATACATTTGCTGCATCATAGTATAAACATGAATCTTTGTTTCCACTAATCACAAAATTACCTCAGATTCCCAGTATTCTTCACTGTAAATACTTTATCATTGGTACCATGCCTCTTTGTTCAGGTTGCACTCATTTCCAGTTCATGTAGTGTCAGCAGGTTTGCTCATCTGCTACATCCTAACCTATTTGCTCAGGATCATTCTGTGTAAAGTCTTTCCTGCTGAAAACCGAAGGAGGCCTGCATATTTTTTCCTCCCATCATGTGGTACCACGGCCCCCAGACCTGTTCGCATTTGAAAATGCCGAACTAAGCTGTGCCAGCTGTTCAAATAACATAAACCCGGCTCCAACACAGGTTCCCCATTGAAGCCACGCTCCACTTGATTGAGTGATCCAGCCTGCAGTGCACTTTATGGCGTACACACCTCAAAATGGCGACATTTGTAAAAGAGGCTAATAAAAACATTCCTAGAGCGAGGAATACTCCCAGGTATTTCCTTCCTTACACCTGGTTACCATTCCTCCTGTGCGTTCGCCTGCCTTCAAAGCAACCCTCTCTTTTGGGGAACGGTTCTGCTTGTGTGAATGTGAATTGCACGTTGTCAACGTGAGAACAGGTAAAGGCTGCAGTTAAAGCTCCAAATGTTTGATGCGACTTCAGCCGAATCCATAAGACCAGCAGAATGAATATGAGGCAGAATTAGAGAGTATTACTTACAGTTTGGTGATGAAAGAAACTGAAGTATCTTATGATGAAAGAAACTGAAGTATCTTATCAGTGTTAGTCGTTGAAAATGGAACCCTGGGGGAGGCAATGATGTTTTATCAACTAGATCGTCACTTGGGTCAAAAAGTCAGGTCACCTGTTGCTGGTGGCTGCTACATCACATGTGCATCACTACGTATATGTCATGGTCACAGTTGGACTATTTCATAGACTGCAGTTTAAAATATACGCATTGTTCACATATTACTCATCAACGGGATTCTGTAATAACTGACGTACAAAAAGGGAAATCATTTTATATTGGAACTGGAGTTTATCATTGTTAGGGAGCAACCGTAGTCTGGTTCCAAAACAATGTCGTATTTTACAGTTAAAGCCATTTACTGTTTCTGTAAGAAATCCAGAGCACGGTAAGAAAAAGGGAAAATTTACATGGCGTACAGCAGAGATATACTCATACAAACATACTTTGTTTTTCTCCCTGTATTGTCTTTAAAACTGTTACTTTGCAAGCATTTTTCTGACAAATAAATAATCCTTACATAGAAAGCAAGAATAAAAGCTGCAATGACACAAAAAATAATTGCAAAAAGATACAATATTTTTTTGTTTTGTCTTTTCCGCTCTTGTTTTTGATATGACTATGCTTGGCAACAAATCCTTCAATAGGTTCGGTCCAAACTAGCTCCTGGTGATTTTTAGCTTCTCGCATTGTTGGCATGTGAGGCGGCATTTTCTTCACTGGGAAAGAATGGCTTGTCCTTTTAGCGTCACAGCATCAAAGTATCTAAAACTGGTTCTGTGGCAAGTCGCAATCCCATGTCTCAACTCTTGGGCTTTAACAATGTATTCTAAGAAGTCAGGTTTGTTTTAAACTCATTTTTCAAGTTATTCAAAGAGTCTAATCTATGGTTGTCTCTACAAATATTCAATTAAGTGGCCAGTTGGAGGATTTTCATGGTTCTTTGGAGCAGCAATCTCTCCTCCAAAAATGACAGTGAAAGGATATCCAAGCTATTTCATCTCATTGTCTTCTGATCAGACAAGGTTCTCCCAGTATTTCAATGATGTGCGTAGATTTTACAAACTTTAAACAAGATTTAGCATGATTTTCCTTCAGCAGTGGAGTCCAGCGCATAGTAAACTTGAGTTCAGTTATTTTGTAGGTTTTCCATTTCTTTTTGTGCATTCCTTTGATCATCGTTCAGTAATATTTCCTTCTGCCATTGAGCAAAGTTTACAGACTAATTTGTGTTGATTAATTTGCATGACATTTTTAATGGGTTGTTACCAATATCTAAATCAGTGTCCATGGCCATTTTAGAAATGTATTTAGTGGGAAAAACATGTTAAAAGCTTATTTTCCCTGATGTAGAAAAGTTTAGCAAGCAAGAAAAAGAAAGGCGATTCAGCAGCTGTATAAAGAAAAACCTTTAAAGGGACAAAAGGTCAAACCACAGCCAGTTCATCTCCTCCCTCGAGGCCTTGTTTGATGACATTACCTGAGGAAAGAATGACCTCTGCTTAAACTCAGATGACCCCTAACTGAGAACCGCAGATACTACACAAGGCATGAAACACAATATTAATAATATTATAGCGCAGATTCAGGGTCTTATTCCAAGTTCAGCGACATTAATCAAACAAAGTTTTTGTCTTGACTCATACTAGAAACTTAAAGTTAGGAAAAGCCGAGGTCTGATACTTCTACTTTGAGCTGTGCTGTCTTGTTTTGTTTCATACGGTTCTTTAAATTGAGTCGATCGAATATGTTTCTTGGTGTAATTTGAAAGCAATCTTATCAGAAATATGCAATAATTTCAGGAATTCAAGAATTAAGGACAAGTAATTGGTCATTTCTTTATGAAAATATTTATACAAATCTTGGACATTGTTGTGTTACTGACAGTCCGTAACTCAACATGCTGCTTTTTTTCTGGGGTCAAACAGGTTCATCTGCAGGTGCTGTTGGAGAAGATGATCCTACGAACATTTCTTTATGTCTCATGGCGCTTTGAACATCTAACTCAGTTGGACAATTACCTTATATAGGAGGAGATTAAATCAACAACTTGTTAATTGATTTGTGAGTGAAGTTATTTGCAAATCACTCTTGCTTACAGTTAAATCAGTTAAAGGGAGTGTGTAGGTGCTGAGGGTGGATCTACAACTGAGTAATTTAGATTTTTGGGTTTGGTTGCAATGGGACACAAGTGATAACCTGTGGTTGTCAAAAAAACGAGATCCGGTATGTAACACCGATATGGCACGCGCAGAAATCATATTTTGATGTGTCCCTCTTTCATTCTTAGCCAGATGACAGGAATTGGTGTTTGTAGTGTGGTTTTTCAGGTAACCAGGTGGATCCACGATGCAAAACAAAAAAAAGTGAGTCCACACAATTGCAAAACATGCAGTTCACGATGTGTAAAGTGTGCTACCTCAACGGGGAGAGTGGTTTGCCGACCGCATGTTGGTTTCCTCTCAACTTTCAGCAGTTTCTTTTGTGGCTGAGCGCAATCCATCGATAGAAACTGGTTTTAAAAAGCGTTGCAAAGTCGTTTACAGTTGAACAATTTTCATATATTTGAAATATCGGTTGTGTTTTTGTGCCATAACAGAACTGAAAATACCTGCATGGTTGCATACGTTAATTCGAATATAGTTTTACAAATCTGGCCCAACCAAAAAAAATAAGTTATTCAAAAATCATCTCTGAGGGCTAAATTTATAATTGATTTATTCACCCCACCTGGCTTCAATAAGCAGCTGGTTACTGACATATTTAACGCTTCAACTGAAGCATAATTACATGATTTTAATAGCTCAAGGGTCTCACCCAATTGGTTAAAGTCAAACCTCACCTCCTCCTCCTCTCTGCAGCCTTTAATAACCCGCATCTCTTGTATTATCTGTGCCTCTTCCTTAGCTTCCTGAGAGAGGCCCACCAGTGATCAGGCTCTAATTCATTTGCTTTGTTTTTGATGGTGGTAAAAAAAAACAAAAAAAAAAACAGGGTTCTTTTATCATAGTTAGGGACAGAAGATTACTTTCAAATGTGTTGTCTTTGCATTGTTTTGCGAACTTGCCAGCGACACAATGGCTAATTGTTTTCCTGGCTTCAGCAACATATTATTATGAAAAAAAAATAAGACGTGAATAAAAACAACAACTAAAAAAGGGCAAAACGTATGGATTCCTTAACAAAATCACCAAGTCTCCATTAACCTTTTGCCATTTCTTCAAGCCACAGCCACATGAGTTTTCTAAGGGGTTACCAACACAAAAGGCTGCACATTTTAAAGAAGAAGATATTTAAACAAACAAATATTTTAAATCTCTGAAAAGCATGCTTTGCCTAACACCTTCAGACTTCCACAACTCAGATAGAAGAATGTGTTGATAAGAAAGCTATCCCTTGTGCAATTGATCCGACCTTTGTGGTAGAATGTGGAAAGAACGCCATTGCAAACGGTTTTTGCAGTTTATCTAAAGCCATATAAATGTAGCAGCAAATATTGAGAGGTTTCTTTGAAACAGACCATAACTAAACCTTTGGTGTATGTGTGGTAAAGAAATCCCAACTCTAACACTATATATATCCAAAAACACCTCATTCTAGTGGGATATATCTAAGTTTGTGGTAATGTATTTAAGTCTTTTGACAGCTTGTCACACAGCTTTGCAGCAATCCAATGGTTCTGTCTTCGATGTTGTGGTACAATTTTCCTGATGGCAGCTATTCAAAAGGATCCTGGAGAGAATGGGAGGAGTCTGACAAATCTTAGAGCCATGCTCCTGGAGGTCATCCTGTAAAGAAGATAGGGAAACATTCAGATGTCTTTACTATCCTCTGCAGGGAACTTCTTGCTGGTCTTATTTGGGAAGTTATTATGTCATTGTCTGCGTTTTTCACGAAATGCATCAAGACTCTCGATTTTGATTGGTTGTGGAAATGACTGCAACAGGAACTGCTGACTTGATTGTCTCTTGCTTTACATCATGACAGATTCCCTTATTCCCAGCTAGCTTTTCCTCCAAATACATGACCACCCGGTGTTGTCACAGTGCATAGCGAGAAAAACACAAACACACTGTCGCCACTTAGCAACGACATGTGCTGTGACAAAGTGGGGGGAAACCTGAGTTTGAGACCACTTACTTCGCTGAGACTCCTTTAAAGGTCAAGGGTCAAAGTGGCTGAGTCCATGACCTCTTAAAAGCCTGAGGTCCCCACCCTCTCAACCTTGACTGACCACCTAAAACTCACCTGAGCTCTGCCTTAAGCGCTTATTAGGCCCATCTTGTTTGCACTTCAGCTGAACTGTCAGAACCTGTTCAGGTCACCAGACCTGCCGCCTGCTTTGTCCTTTGACTGACTGCTCAGATAACAACTACTGGGTCGATTAATTCCAATCCCCCCTCTTGTTCTTATTTTCCATTAAAGCTAAGCCGTCGGCATGCCTGGACACTTCTTTATATGCGGCGAAGCAGGTTGTGTACTTCAACCTGGGGCCGGCCGAGAGGATAAACACACTTGATCCAAAAAATGCGTCTGTGACATTCTGAGATGCAGCTGGCTTGTTTAACCCCCAGGCAGAGCCATCTTTTAGGTAGAAAAGCCTCTTCTAATCTACCCGACCAGCTTTTTAAACAATTCAGACATTCTTTTGTTAAAGGTATAGAGATGCCTTTTGAAAAAAAGGCCTTGCATTTGTATATTTGTCTAGGTCTTCGAGTTTAATTCTCTGGGAAAACTGCATTCCAGCATAAAGATAATCTCCAAAGAATGTACCCACTTAAATATGATCTTGTTGTTCATGCAAATAACGCTAAGTAAAAAACAAAAACAAAATTAAACAAGGTTTTTTTTTTCCTTCTCGGTTCTGCTTCAGCGTTTTTAAAACAGTCAGATATCGCAGGTTGCCAAGTGTAAGTCAGAATGAGTATTACTGAGGTGTACTTTGGTTTAATGCAGCTGGTAACCACATCCTGTTTTTTTCGAGCAGTGAATCTTCTCACAGTTTGGCCATGGTTTCCTGAAGTGTGTGTTTCGTGTGTGTACGCTGCAGCATTTGTGTGTTGTGGGTTAACGCAAGCTGAGGTGCCTTGCATGCTTGCAATGAACAATCACGGTTCCTCTCTGCTCGGCGCGGCGGTGCACCTTTCTGAGCTGCAAACAACAAAGGTTGCAGGTAAATGTTTTGCAAGAGAGGGGAAAAACATTCATATACATCTAGATATATATATATATATATATGTTTGCGTGTGTGTGTGTGTGTGTGTGTGTGTGTGTGTGTGTAGGTGCTGCGATGTCAGCAAAACTCCTGCTCTGCATGTGCAGAATTGAATAAAAGTAATCTCTGTTTATTAATACTATCTAGACTCTGATGTGTTTTTTGTCCCATTCTGGGGTCATCCCTTAACCTTCCTGCTCGGCTTAAATAGTAACATATGAGATCCGTGTTTACTTCGCTTCTTGATCTCTGAATCTATCTCTTTTCGGTCTTTGATGGACCTCACACAGGCTTGCAGCAGAGATACCACATTCCTGCCTGTGCTGCGGCCCATGTCAAATGTTGTCTTTCAAATCAGAGATTAACAGGAACACATGTATCCCAGTTGTGTATATAACACGTCTTTGAGAGAGCCAACCAAAGAGCGGAGCATCAATTTGTTTTTGTTTTTGTAGTTTCCTGGGTTGACAGCTGAGAAATTCATGCATTTACTCAAGTTGCCTGACAGGCACATTAGATTTATTGCCTCTATGCCTGAAGATCTGACGAATTATTTACAAATATGGCACCTCGAGTATAATTTTCACTCTTTGTCACGTTACAAACCCAAGCTTCCATGTGTTTTATTGAGATTTTATGCGATTGACCAACACAAAATTGTGCCATAACTCAGAAGTCGAAGGAAAATACCAATAAAAATCTGACATTTGTATCCAAATATAGCCTTTTCATCTGGAGGCTGAGTTGTTTGCAGATCCTTCATTATAAAACATCTCAAGAGTCTTGCAACCTATTCTCAACTGAATTTTGAACTTACATTATATGAGACATGAATGAACCAATGAGGGTTTTCTTCTTCATCATCAACTTCGACCATCTTTACGTTTCAAGCTGAAGTACCCACACCATGAATCTTCCACCCCCATGTTTCCATTTAGGAGCACATCTAACTTTTTGCATGTGATCGGATCAGATTTGGTCTCATCTGATGAGAGAAGCTTTGACCCACATGTTTGTGAGGACATATTAAAGAAACACTAAAGACGTTTCAGTTTTGTTTGATTTTGGCAGACAGTGGAAAAAGCGGTAGTGTTTTGCCTAAATGAAGACTGCCTTTTCCAGGATGACCAGCACAGAGCGTCATAAAATCCTGGTCTCCCGGTCGCTTGCAGTTAGATTGAAGTACAATTCTGTTTCCAGTGGCTGTGTGAAGGATGAATAGCGATGAGGTAACAAATCTAATTGTGGTGAAACAATGTCATATGATGATGTTGAAAATAAGGAACAGTGGTCGTGACGTGTTCCATAAAGCAGTCAGCACATTTGTAGTTGTTTTGTGTGCCAGGGTTCAGCCACCATCCTGAAAGTTTCTTAGTGCTGGTTAAAGCAATACGGACTCCTCAGGCCCTGACAGAGGTATCATTCTACGAGCTGTAAGTTGATGTACAATCACAAAAGTTATGAAAATATTTTATGAAGGTTAAAAAGTTACTTAGTGTTGCTTTAATGCTTCCATCATTCCTTCAAGGCAGCATTTATGGTTTTCACATTCAACAGACTGTGAACCTCTCCGGAGTTACTGTATGTCTCTTACTTAACACTCTTCTTTTTTATCCTTTGAGATGTTCAAAGCTTAGAATGATGTTTTCTTTTAAGCTAACCCTGCGTTAAACCTCTGAAAAGCTTCCTCGAAACCTCTCTGCTTTGTACTTTGGGGTTCAGGATGCTGTTTTCTTGTTAATGCTTTCCGACAAAACTCTTAGTAGGTAGATTTTTCCTAAGGTTAAATTACGCACAAAGGCATCCATTAATTATGTAACTACTGAAAAGAAAACTAGTTGTTCTGCATTTTATTTAGGGGTATCAGAAAAAAACACTGGATTTAAACCCTTTGAGAAACCACTTAATATTTTTCCTTTCATGTCACTCGTTGCGTTCCTTGCGTCTGTTGTTCTACTTTGACAAAAAGTAAAAAGATTCACTTTACTGTATCTTTCTAAGCTTGAGGAAATACCCTCAAGATTAAAAATAAAATAGCATCAATTTATCTTGGCTTAACTCGTTTTTGTGTGTGTTTTTTGTTTTTTTTCAGATATCTGACATGAGGCCCCACCCAAGAACAGAGCAAGCAGACAATCTAACATCTGCATCACATAGGTAGCCACACAGGCCACAAGCTGGAGAAATGGGCCTGACTTGTGGGGGAAGAGGTTCTCCGCTGGTTTTAAACACAGAGATAAACAGCACATTATGCTCAGAATAGCCTCCCTTCATCTCCCCTTGACCTAGAATCTGTGAAGCCACATTGAGAGTTTGACTTTTTCTCCACATACAAATATGCTGTTATCGGCTTCTGAACAATTGAAGAGTGTTCAGCACCTCGCTGATCAGCGCTAGATAACCTTCAGTCTTAAAAATAAAGGACGACATCGTCCACCAAGACCTTCAGAAGCCAGTTTACATCTTTAAATATTCTCATCAAGGGGTTATAACAGAAATGTATGGCAGGGTGTGTCTTGTTATGGAAATCCCACAAATTATGGGCTGGTGGGGAATTGTTCTAATCCAGCAAACCAGCGTTGCGGGAACAGAGCTGCCATGTTGGAGAGAGGGTAAAGGGATTTATTTTTTTCTTTTCTTATTTCCTTAGTCTAGGCTGAAAGCAGATGGATCATGGAGAACCTGTGTGGGCCTGCTGGTGTATTTTGAGGGGAAGGGAACCCCACACATTTTTTTAAGCCTAAAGAAAATACTGTATGGAAGTTATAATCACAGCCAATTGTTATCCAAATACAGTTCTGACACATCCAACCCTTTGATTTTTTTTCCTGCAATCAACAAGAAAATGTTCAGAACTGAGATGATCAAAGATTGGTTACTCCGTCCTTGAAGAGACTCTGTCCTAATAACTCATCCGGCTTTCTTCCTCAGCAGAGGAATCAGACGTTTGAGACGGAGCAGCGTTCCCGGGATCATGTTGTGTTTCTGTGGCACGCTGCTTTTCTTGGAATGTGCGACGTCTCTTTGATTGTTCTGGCTTCCTGTGATTCAGAGGCCCTTTGTCTCCCTGCGAGGTAACGTGCTAATCAGGGAACTCCGTCACAGCGCCCCCGACGCCGGGCCGCGCTCCCTAATGTCACCCTCTCTGTTATGATATTTTTGGCTCTGCTCTCATGCCTCATGTAGTCACACACACACACACACACACACACACACACACACACACACACACACACACACACACACACACACACACACACACACACACACACACACACACACACA
>JAVLVB010000957.1:622955-642689 GCA_032876305.1 Orestias chungarensis
CTATCTATCTATCTATCTATCTATCTATCTATCTATCTATCTATCTATCTATCTATCTATCTATCTATCTATCTATCTATCTATCTATCTATCTATCTATCTATCTATCTATCTATCTATCTATCTATCTATCTATCTATCTATCTATCTATCTATCTATCTATCTAGCAATCAAGAAAACTTTCTTTTGCTGTAAAAAACAGAACTGCTTAAAGAAGAGAAGTTGCTCAATGGCAGCTGCCTCGCTTAGAGACCCATTCCATTCCTAGGAAATGAATTTGTGCCCTTGTTCCAGATTTAGTTCTTGCCCGTCACCATGGCCTGCTATTTGGTCTGCCATTTCTCAGGGTTGTGGGCTTCTTTAATAAGCACTTTGATCCCACTCAGGTCTGGCGCTCATATTTACACATCCCTGAAGAATAGAAGAAGAGGAAGAAGGAGAAAACCATCACTTTTTTTTTTTTTTTGCTGTAGACCAGTCAGTGATGTGGCGTCCAGTGTTGTGGCTGCATGATGACCCTGAAGACATCGTCTTCGTCTCTAACTTTCCGTCACAGTCGAGACTTTAAAGTCGAAGCAGGATTGCCTTTGTTCAGTGAGTTTACCTACACATGGAAAACATACTGGGAAGAGGAAAATACCACTTGTAAAAAGCTATTTGCACTGCAAATGTAACGTACAGATGTTTTTTTTCCAGTTCCATAAATTGTAAAAAAAACAAAAAAAAAACATCTGCAGGCAAATAGGCTTTCTCTTTATCAGTCTCATAAATTTCTTAAGTAAACTGCAAGACTTTCTTGGCTCTACGCTCCAGATATTTTATGTCCGTGGTGACTCCGACATGGAGCAGCTGTGGTGGGAGCACCTTGGCTCTACTTTTTCCCAAAGCTGCTGTGTCTGTGTACTCTCACTGTAACTTAATATCAGGCACTTGTCAAGCTTGTTTCCTCCATTTGCTCTTTCAACGTTGCACAAAGTTTTTCCCGATGTACCTTTTTTACTGTGTGTAAAGCTTTGTTGCAGTTTTTCTCAGTTTCTTTTGGTTCATTTCTTGGAACAGAATAAAAAATTGTCAAAACAATTCGTTGCCTCTTCAAACTGTTGTGCTGCTGGTTCGCATCAAAAAAGCATGTTCTCATTTCAAGGAAAAAGCTGCAAAGGCTTTTATACATCCATGCAAGTTATTATGTATAATAACTTGTATAATCCGCTTTTGTCCTGTTGGTTAAACATATTCTGTTCAATAGTCTCAAACTCCGCAACATTAGAGCATACATTTGTTATATAAGTCTTAACATACAAAATGCTTGACGAAGTTGTCATAACGTGGCAACAATTTACACTTTTCCAATTAGACCCTTCTAAATTTGCCCTGAATTGATAAATTGCCTCCATCTAAATCCTGACTTTCTCCAAGAAAGGTTCATTTGTGATCATCCAGTTTTCTTAAGAATGCCAAAGGTGCATGTCATGAACCACAAAAATGGAAATGACAGATGTGTACAGTCAGAGAACAGCAAGATACAACATTTCCGACAATGGAAGGGCAAGGATTTGGACGAGGTCAACAGCACAGAGAGAAAAGGGGTGTGGCTGAATGACAGAGGACTTGGGTAGCAAAACAGAGGAATAGGCAGAAGGGGCAGAAGATATAACGTATGCCAGTTTCCGTCGCTACAACATCATCAGGCAATGAATTGCAACCCACAACAGGATGCTGATGCTGTTTTTCTCACCCTGCTCCTCATCACTCAATCCTATTGAGGAATTTTTCTCAGCATGAAGATGGAAAGTAAATGACCGCCAGCCACAAACACAGATTGCACTTCTATGATTCTATGAATGCAAATAGTGATGGAAACACAGCAGCTCTCTGCTGAGTGTCAAAAAAAACAACAACTGTAAAGAATTATTTTGACACTTTATCACTGGAGAAGATTTTCTTTTATTCATATAAATTTGCCATTAACATCAGAAGGTTTGGGAAGACTCCGATGCTTGGACATTTTTTTGTTTTTGTGGTTATCATTTGGGTTTTGCTGTTTGTTTTGAGAGATGAACCAAAGCTGACATAATGGATTTTAAGAGATTCCAGTATACAAATACATATTTTTTCTATCCTTGTAAATTTTTACAAATTTAGGAATTTTTTTAATGAATTGAACATGTTTTATATAAAAAATGTAATGCAAATTATTTATAAAACATGAAGAGAAAGAGAGAAAAAAAGAATCATAGCTCATCTTGTTTGTGTTTTAGGTCTAATTTTTGAATAAAAGTTACTTAGTGGAGCCATATGGGGTAAATCCATCTCAAATCTTTTTGGGACAAGTTCCTATCCAAATTCAAACTTTTTGAAAGACAAGTCCAACACCAATCCACAGATTTTTACAAACTACTTCCTATTCAAGTCTCAATTCCTTCATCTGATTTCAACCTAATGTGTCTTATGTTATGTTTCCCAAGTCAAGTCTCAAATGGGGCAAAAAATCCACTCTTTGATATTAACCGATGTCTTTTATTTTACCAAGAATGAGCTTGAGAGTGTTACTGGAGACAGGGATGACTTCAGATGGCCGGAAGATAATAAATGGACCTCCTGACTGAACTCTTAACAAGCAAGTAAGAAACATAAAAGAGAATCGTTGTATCTATAAGAGCATTTAGGGACAGCGTGTTGTGCAAATCAGACAGTTACACATTATGACAAAGTCGAATCCAGATTGAAAGCAGTGCTAAGAACGAAGCATGCTACAACTGGCTGTATGTGCAACCTGCAAAACTACTGTAAACAGCTGGAAACCTGCGTCATCAGCGGTGTTTCTCCATCACCACGGCAACAGGCGCATATAGAGAGGAGGAGGAGGAAAACTCGACCCTAAACGTCTTCGCTTAGCAAAACATCTGTTAGTCCAGAGGAGCTATGTAATAGAGTGTCATGGTGTTTTACTGTTGGGTAGGTGCAATTTCTATTACATGTAACAGCTATGCTGAAATCTGCATGGACACTGGGAATTACGTATGTGCAATTTATTATGACATTATTATTTGATGTAACTTGGAAGGTATTTATGTGCTCAACAGCTTAAGTCCAAAATGTTCCCTATGGGGACAATAAAGCATATTGTATCTGAATTGCCTGCGGTCTGAATATGCACTGTGTTCTTGCATCAGTAAAAACATCTGCTGGAGATTTTTTTGGGGGGGAGTATAAACTATGAGTTTTTGCTCCGTCTCTCCCTCACCATGTGCAGCTGTCAAACAGACATTGGAAACAATTAAGCAGTATACAAGGGGCCTCACAACATTATGACTTGCGTAATGAGAAACAAACTGTGGGGTCTGATTTCAAACGTGTGCCAGCCGTGAGGCCAGATGATGATGGTGAAGGTTCAATTATGATTCACACTTTGACCACACATCTTTATTAAATTAAGAGGGAAATAAATCTTCACTTTGAGGGCCAGTTAAGCATTTTTTGCAAAAGTATTTATATGTGATTTTATGTGATACACCAACACAGAGTCCAGGAAAAGTCATCTGTGGTGTAATAAATAAAAATCTACAGGTGAATACATTTTCTCATTACACATCTAGAGATTGATGTATGGACTTTTTCAGAACTTGATTTTGCTGGATGCATGACATTTGCAGAAATGAACTTTCCACTAACATTTATGCATTTTGTGGACGTTTTTATCCAAATAAGCCTTGATCTTGTAGCTCTTCTTGCCAGGTCCTGCTTGAAGGCGAGCCTCTGCTCCAGTCTCAAGAGTTTTGGTGTTGCTAACTGGTTTTTGACCATGATACCACCATTTCTTTTGAACTTTACTGACATTTTACCATTGATCCTCATATCCTTTATCTTCCAGGGTCAGGTAGCTGAGGCAGCCCCCTGAGCAACCTTTCCCCTATCCAGGCACTTGGTCCACCTCCTATGTGGGAATCACAAGGGTTTACCAGGCCAACTAAGATATATACTCCCTCCTGTGGGTCTCCAACTGGTGAGGAAACAAATATAGTCTGCCCCTGCAAACACCCTTCCATTGTCCTCTGTCCAAGATCCAGTAGTAACAGGTCCAGGTCATCTTCGGGATCACAAGAACTTTATCACCCAAACTGGATATATCAGATGTCCTTTAATCCTGACCTAGAGGACCTTCTCAGTTTCAAGTCAAAATCTTTGGACCCCTGCTAATGAATTAATGATCCTAATAAGACTTCCCAATTGCTTTTTTGTTTTGTTTGAGGAGCCGAAGTTCTACTTCTATCCATACTTTATTTAAGCCGTCTGTCATTATGTAGCAAGAAACCAGACTCTTTTGTAATAAATTTAAAGAGGTCATGCACAACACATTTTGAAGCACGTCAGTGGTTGTCTGCGGAATCTTTCTCAGTAAATATCTCTCCAGTCCTTAAACATACCGTTGAAAATGTGCCAACTAGTATTGAGTCAGCACGTCAGACCTTACAATGTGACATAATGGCACATTTTCCAACAACCAGATTGTTTGAACATGATCTTGCTTCTATTAGTACATTAGTAAAACCGAAAAACAATCCAGTCTGTTACGTGTTCTTCTGCATGCATGCAATGACGTCTGAGTTGACCTGGTTTGTCACAAACTGTTTTTTTTTAAAGCCCGAAGGCATCAGCAGGAATATCTACATTTCTTCAATTAAATTAACAGTTTTATGAGCACATGAGCTCGATGGAGAGGATCGACCAGGAGAACTAAATGTTCAAAAGTCAATTACCAGTTGGCACCTAGTCACATGCAATGTCACCGTGAGAAAAAACTCACCAAGTTTCTGTCAGTGGGTTGTTGCTGACCAAACAATACTCCAACGGCAAAATTTAAAAAATGGTTCAGCTGGCATAAAGCATACTTCACAGTTCCCAGACAGCAATCTATGATTTAACATTACAGCGTAAAATGCATCAGGTTGGTTTGTTTTAATACGAATAAGATATTAGCTGTGACCTCTGGGTCGGACTAAGCTTTAATTCCTGTTTAAACGAGAAGACGGGATATGCAAAGCTATCATAACGGCCCAGTAGGCAGATGTGTGCGGGAGTTTGCTTGCTTTTGGAAACTGCAAGTAAACGAAAACAGAAAGAACAAGGGGATCACTACTGGGAATTAATTGTGGCACATACTTCTTATGAACTTAATGTTCGACTGTAAGTGGGACGGGCATATATTTGGCAGGGACAGACTTCAGAAATGTGATGGGAACTGTTGAGTGCCAGAAAACAAGGAGACAGTATGCATGCTGATTCAATGACTCACTCCAGGTCTGCTGCTGTTTACAAAGGCTTGTTAACTGCAGTGTCCATGTGAGGAGCTATCAATAGGTAGGATGTGGATGAAAAATACAAACACAACCATGCAAAAATATATATAAAAAATCTCACAACTGTGGGTATATCGCAGTCCCAACCTTGTGAAAGACCAGAGGGAAGTCAGCTGTGTCTTGTCTTTGCAGGTTTATGACAGAAAGTTTTTTTTTAAAGAGGCTAATTATATGAAGTCAATTATATAAATACATAAATATATTTGCTATGAAATAAAGCAATTAAAGCCAAAAGATGAATTTCAATGATCATCTGAAATCAGAACTGGACGGTTCACACGCAGGCTCACGTGTTTACGGTTCGTTAGCTAATTATTGAGGATCGCTCGGTGTGAGGTGGATCAGGGGATTAATCAAGGTGTAAATGGCTGTAGTCCTTTGCCTTGACTTGCCTGTTACCTTTCTGTCCACGTGTTGTAGCTACCCATGTGCCATGGTGGTAGTGAGTCATGCCAGACATATATTTTTGCCTGGGCTGCTCTGAGTCACAGCAGCTCGACTGCATGGGATTTGGACTGCTGCTCATTTCTCATGTCTTGGGTACAATATCTGTTTGACTTGAACTTAACAGCCAGGTATTTGAACTTGCATTGTTTGCATGCGTACCCATCCGTCATTTTGATCTGCTCATGTCCAAATCTGTCACATCACTCAGAGACTGCTTTAACACCTTAAGATGCTTAGATTCAAGTCCTTTGAGAACAAACCAGCATTGTCAACATAACAACTCCAGCGGTGCTGCACACACAGCTAAAGTTTTGGAAACACGCGTGGGCGTCTGTCAGAGCCTTGACTCTGGCCAAGGGTTGCAACCCAGCGGAGGCAGTATTAATCTTTCTGCTGATACGGAGACATGATACGGGTCTTATCTGCTCCTCTGGCTCCTTAAGTCAGATATACACCACTTCAGCAGAGTTTTATAGAGGCTAGAAAAAAGGGTCATAAACGAGAAATGACTGACTGATAACTGCACTCAGCTGAAGGATGCCCTCTAATTAGCGTCTTTTATGAGCCCAGGATCCAGAGTGAAAACATGTCGGAGCTGTGTCAAGGAGAAAACCTCCTGGGAGGTCGTGGAGGCTGAACTCTTCAACGTCCTAATGTCAAGTTCAGGGTAGTTTCGTAGAAAGTCAGCTGGAAGACCTTTAGCACCCAAGTTTTGTTTGCTAATTGCACAGTTAATTACGGGTGAATAATGTAGCAATGCCAATGCGTAGGTGCCTTTAACAGATAAGATATTCTGCTCTTATCTGCACGGTTAAGAAGCTGATACATAACTAATATACTACTAATAACTTTAGTGGTCCCTGACAGAATCTCCACTGACTCACTCAGCGATTAAATAATCATGTAGAAGTTTGAGTTAGAATATTTATCAGGAGTAAACTAAAGGTGAAAAAACTAAATTGAAGGTTTTTTATGTTTGTATTTCTTCTAATTTGAATGAATAGCTAAATTGATCCCGACTTATTTTTAAATCAGTTGCATCTTATCAATAAAAAAAAAGAGTTCTTAAATAATAGAAATGACAGCCTAATAAAAAGTTATTATATAATGGACTAATACGGTATAGAGGGATATGTGTGGCGACTGCTCAACAGCTGACTACAGCTGCACTCCACCCGTTCTGAATCTCCTCGTCTTGAACTGACTTTCAAATTCTCCAAATCTTAAAATGTTATAGTCATCCTTGTTGGTTGTGCAACTTTCTTCCACTCAATTTTAGATACCTATACAGGGGTATGTGAAAGCAACATTTGCAGCACTGAATGATATTCTGAGGCCCACCAACTCATTAAACAATCAAAATATGACAAATGTTTAACTCATATCCTGGTTTTGTTAACGATAAATACAGTAGAACACTTTGGGGTTTTATTAAGAACAGATATACCATTTTATGTAGTAAAGTCTAAATCAAGGTTTTGCTTTTTGAAAAGGTGTTTTAACTTAAGGTATCTCTACATGAGAATATTCCAGTTTTGGAGCTCGTCTCTGGCAGGATATTGCCCCAAAAACATAAACACGAACGACAGGCAATCCCAACTTGGCATCCCTGGAATGAATTCTTCGAGATCCGTCTACAGTTTCACCTGCTCCAGAAGTAAAAGATGGGACCGACCTCTCAGCAGAAAAGCTCTTTAGTTGATTGAAATATTTTGGACACTCATCAGAACAATAGAGGTGAAAACAAGGGGAGTTGAGTGAGTTTCTGGTCAAGCAGAAAAGTGGGAAGGGTTAATCCCCCTTTACGGTGGCCTCACTCAGCAACTCCTCATCTCGGGTGATAAACATGAGTAAGAAGGTGGATTCCCCTCTCACCTGTAGATAATAAGGTGTTCACACGGCGCCCCAGGCTCAATTGTAGAGGTGACACCTGATGTAACATGACGTAAATACCTAGCAGAACGTGATGCAGGTAGCCGTAAATGGGACCTGTTACTACAGATTCAATGGAAACATTAAGTAAACTATGTTCCAGGGAAACATATTTATGTTGAAGGAGTCACGATTCAAAAAATTACACGCAACTGAAATAACCTGCTTTGCACCTTAATAGGCCAGAAAGTTCAGTTTAGTTAATGTCTGAACGAAGAGCCCCCGTGTTGAAATTAGTAGACCTGATTTCAACATCTAGGATGAATCTAGATCTCGATAAGAGACATAAATAAATGTTCTGTCAATACGAAGCTGAGATCTAGAGATTTCAATGTGCTTTTAAAGAGGTATGAGTGGAAAAGAGTAAAGTGAAACTTAAAGAAACCTTCACTGGATTCAATACGAATGTGTTTCCCATTTTTCAGTTCTGCTAATGTGGATAAAAATATCAGTCATTTGAATAATTAACTAGTCAAAACTAGAAAGCATGAAAACGATATTGTTTGACTAAAACGAGTGGAACAATGCAAAAACACAACTGTTGTGTGCTCAGCAGCAGAATATCTGTGACACGGAGATGGCAGAAGCACAAATAAAGCGTCTCCCGCGCATAAAAGAAAAAATTTTTAATTTGCAATCATAAAAGAAAATCATGAATTCATTCAGAGCAGCAATAAAAGCACCAGGCTTCCAGTTCTAATATATGATTAGGTTTGCTCAGAGTTTGCAGTTATTTGGCTTACCTGCTTTTCAGATGGTCCAAAACTAAAAAAGAATAATTCTATACCTGCTAAATCCAGCTAGCATCCATACTTCTGACAGATATGTCTAAAAAAACAAACAAACAAAAAACTTTTAAGTTTTCTGAAATGTTTAGGCATGTTTAAGTTTGTCCTATAATCTTTTCGTTTTCATTTAATGAACAGTATTTCCAGAGAGGCTCCAAGCATACATAATAGTTTTATTACCTTGTCCTGCTTTAAGGCTCTATTTAAATAAATCGTCAGTGACGTCCACAGAGCATGTAGATACACTGCATTTTATTTGGGGGTGTCATATTAAGGGGATCTGAGTTTAAATACACATTTTAAACCCACACATCCTCTCTCTTTCACACTTTCCACACTGTGAAAACCATAAAACTCACTTCATTAAATATTATCTTTTACCTGGATACAAATGTTCATATTTTTATAAATCCTTGAGATGTTTTAACCTATTTTACTTTTTGACTGCAATGACAAATGTCTGCAGTAACTGCTCGGCTTGTTTGCATTCATTTCTTTGAATTTCTGGAGCTGCCTTTTGTGCTAACAAAGTTCCAGCGACGCATTCAGCCCCGGATTCTCAGAACAGCCAAGGTAAGCTCCTGTCCTTTTTCCAGGTAACAAAGCCGAGTACCTTTAAACTGAAACAAAAGGCTCTGAGTTCGGAGCAGAAAACACAAGAACAGAGATTTATGGAAGACGAGCAAGAAATAAAACAGGAGATTGGTGCAAAAACATGTCACACTATTATTGATTAACTCTTTTCTTTTTGTTCTCCTGCTTTTGAGCAAACTTTTCATCTGATAAAAATCTTTGTTATCATTCAAGGTAAATGCAAAGTTCAAAGGATGTCAGAGCTGTTTACAAACCGTTGGGTGCAGAAATTAACGTTTTTTCTTTTATATATATATATATTTTTTCACTTCAAACTTATCTTTATTTCTGCTAATAAAGCTGATTCATGAGCGTCTGAGGGTTTCGGTGATCCCTCCAGGACGGCCCTCTGGTTTTTACTTCTGCCTGTAAGACAGGAAGGTTTCAATCCGAGACACAAGTTTGAGCAATCAGCTGAGGCATGTTTTTGTAGGCGCACACAGCTCGTGTAGGTGTGTTTGGTGTTAAACAGGCTAATAAAACTATTACTACATTCCATATGTTTGCTTGTTTCTTCATGTCTCATCTTTAACCACACCTATACGGGTTTTTAGGGAACAGCTATATTTTCATGTCACTTCGACCTTGGCAGGAACAGTACTGTCTGTAAAAGCTCTTTTATGCCTGGCTAAAAGTATTCGTGTTTTGTCATGTTGTGCCCACAAACTGTAAAGTATTTTGTTTGTAATAAAATGAGTCACGGTCGAGACAACATCTAAACGTGTTCCGTGTACCTATATCAGGGCAATTTTCCCAAAGTAAAATACCTAAATGAGTTACCTATTTAGTAAACAGAGCCCACATGTGCGTAGTTAAATATTGCATAAAGCCACAAAATCTTCATGATGAAGCAAAAATGATGACAGTATCATGGTATGGTGAATATCTTCAAGACTAGGGATTATGGCTAGAGTTGAGAAAAGGATGGAAACATTCTAGTTAAGAAAAAAACCTGTTGAAGACTCAACTTTATTTTTAGCAGAAAAACAAACATAAAACTAAAGGATGAGCTACAATGCAACAGTTTATGTGGTACAAATAGTTTGGAACGCCTTTAGAAATACACAGATTAAACTGTTCGTGGTAATATGAACACATTCTCTTTATTGTAAAGCTACTAAGCACCTACAGCCAAAAAAGAAAAAAGGCAATTTGTTACAATGAGATAGAAAACTATGTGTTTCAAAAGGTGGTTCGGAAAATATTCTGCAACCATGAGAACTGAACTTTTGTCAAGAGACAAGAACCCCACCAGGAAGCTTCTCACTTCACAGTTTGCCCGGTAACGCTGCACAAAAATATCTTAAAAACATCATCATTGCAACATGAGCGTGTTCAATATTCACATTACAAAAGACTTTATTGTTGGCTAAGTGTTATGAACCTACATGTTTCTTGCTAACATTGTAACATTTAGCTAACTGGACCAAGTTTGAAGGCAGCAGCCATTCAAACTGGGCGCAACTGTTTTTTTACAAAATACTAAAAGTTAAAGACTGAAAGGAAAAAGGGAACATATGGCACCTGATATTAGGAAACAGCCCTAACAATAAGAATAACTATCAACTACTTGTGAAAGTATAAGATCAGTGTAGTTGTCAACAAGCCGGAGTGCTAAGGTGCTTTTCGAGTCAACCCTAAATATTTAATTATTGAAGAGTTAGAGAAACTCGCAATGTCTGCTGCCCAGGTTATCCTCAATTTTTTGGTCGTAAAGTGCAACACATAAGACTTCTTCAAAGGTTGTCACAACATTAATGAGGCTGAAACAAAAGATAGCCATGCCTCAGGCCCAGTCAGGTTTGCAACCATTTAAGAAGCAGCCGTTTTTTCTAATTTTATTCACATTGTGTTTCAACAAGAATTATTTAAATTAATTCACTTGTTGGTAGTCAAGCTTTTTGTTGGTGATTTTAATTATAATTCCTAATACAGCAGAATAAAAAGGGTCAATGAGCTACATAATCGGTATGTACTACCATGCATGTTCCCAAAATACAAGAAAACAAGTGAGAAAATCACATAAATGGTTTTATCGTTTTAACAATCTCCACATCGTGTACATCTCAGAGTAATAAAACAGCAGTAAAACGCAGCAGAAGTTTTTCTTCCTGAGTGCATCTTTGCTGTAAAATGTTGGCCGAAACTCCACATTTCCCTTTGAGTAAGCCCATCATAAAAAGCTGAAATATCCATTTCTATTGACACAGAGGGCTACATTTTGTCTGGGCATTTCACAATGCACATTCTGTCCTGCACCTTTCCATTGCTTTGTAATTATTTACTATTCATGAGGAGCATCAAGTTCTGCAGGTTAACCTGCTTTGTGAGTCTAAATGTTCTCACAGTAAGAAAACCACATTAAATTCCTTTCTGTCCACAAACTGTGATGTTATTTTTAAGCTTTCATGTAACCTTCGACTCTGCTTGTTGGTGGAGGAAACCCGGCCACCTTCGGTTATTTCTTGGCTTTGCTGCAACACATGGTTTGTTCAACTTGTTTTCCACATTTTCCTGTGAGACTTTCTTTTTTTCAACAAAATTATTTCTGATATTATCGCTGCACTAAAATCGTTAGCCAAGCAGAAAGAAGGTTGACTGATCCGATCAAACTGAAGCTCGCCTCCAGCTGGGCGTACGTGGAGACGCTCACTCGAGCACGGCACACGCCGTGCACCTGCAAAGGGTTGTCCTGAGAAGGGCTGATAGCAGGGTGAAACAACTTGACATTTGCTTTCCTAATCACTTGCGACACCTCCTTTCTGTTTGAGCAGAGCGAGAAGTATCACAGAGCTCAACAAAGGACCCATTTTCTTGGAGAGCCTATTTGTCCAGGTCAGTTTTTTTTTTTTTCTCCAGGCTCCCTGAAACCACAAGCTCTTTGTTTTATCCCCTAATGTGAGCTCTTAAATCTACATCAGTGGCCTCATTTAGTCTGAGGTGGTAAATATTTCTGCAGAGAATACACACACATGCAAACAGACAGGCACACATGATAAACAGCCCGCCGCCGCACATGAAATCACATTTTGTCCCCATGTTTTCAAGTTTGAGTCTTTTGACCTTATTATCAGGACTTTAATCACCCAGATACCTTCAATCTATCGATGGTTGATGAGTTGGTGCATTGGCTTTGCTGAAGTAAATTCATGACACAAACGGGGACAAAAGTCAACAATGAAATGGAGCTTGCCATTGGACAAACGTGTTTCCTTTGACATTCAGGCCCAGAGGTGAACATAAGTAAATAAACAAGTTTTCAATGTTAATATTTTGAAATATTACTTTGAATCAGAGAACTATTGCTTTAACTGGGCGGAAAAGGAGTTACAGACCAGATAAAAGAATCCACTGTAAACAGTTTGACAAATAAGCTCCATTTTTTATTGTTTTTGTTGATAAAAGGTGAAGGAGAAATTATTTCTCTCTTAACGTGCCTCCATCAGGCCCTCCAGCACTTTTCTGACTTCACAGTAAAAAAGCCAACAGTTACCGAGTGACTACAGAGCTCAGTCACTTTGAGATCCTGCTGCACGACATGTTTTCGGGAAGTTTAATGGCGCCAAGCTAGAGTTGCTCTGAAATGAAAGTCTTTCTACGTTGGGTTGAAAGTGAGTGAGCAGACAGGAAGAACGTGTAAGCTCTGTATGGAACATTTCTTACTACTCTTAAGAATGATCCTAATTAAAGTTTACCGGAGATCAGTCCACAGTCAAGGAACATCTTGTCAGGCCTGAAAATTTTCATACTCTAGTATATTTAAATGGAAAATTTACCAGGGAAGTTTGTTTCTGATCAGAATTGCTGTTCTCAAAACATAAATCAATGTAAAAGCAGAATAAATAAAAAAATACTGCAGCTTTTATTTCCTTTCTATTTTGTTTAAAAAAACAAAAAACTAAATTAATATATATTAATTTATATTAAGCCAACTCTGATTTAAATCATTTCAATAATCTGTGGTGATAAACTCCAAATTTCCAAGCCTCCGTGCCATGACCCGAATCTTTAAACAGATTCTCTATCAGATTTAAGTCGGTACTCAGTCTGGGCTGTTCCGAAATATTTATTCAACTTCCAGTCTGAAGAAACATGTTGATAAATGATTACATTACGCTTAAACCCGACAGGGGGATGGAATGATTTGGGATTAACAATGTAACCTAGGAACGATCAAAACAACCTTTTCCAAACAGTTATTAACAGAGGAATGATGTTTAAGAAGACAAGGATATAAAGTGGTAACTTCCTACTCAGATGATTGGCAAGAGCAATTAAAATATGAGTTTTTACTCTGAGCAATAATGATGTTTAATTGGGCAGATCAGACAGTGTTTGAGTTGGGAATCCCTGCGTTTGCACCAGATTTCTTTGAAGACTGATAAAATTCAGCTCTTGATTTATCCTCCTTGCAACAAAAAGATTAAATAAAATAAAATAAAACTTTTTAAAGAAAATACTACCCCTCAACCAACTTTGATATAAAAAAATAAAATGCAGTACTACAGAGAAATTTGATCTAATTAGAACAAAACACACAAAAAGCAGGTATGTACAATTTTAAACAATTTAAAGGAAGATTTATTTTTTGTACACAGATTTTAGATTAACTTATATATAATTAACATGTTGTGGAGTCTACTGTTGAGGGGTGAAAGCATCATCCCGACCCTACTTTTAAAGCTTTTTGTCCATTTTTTCTAATACAAATGGTCATAAAAATATCATAAAAGCTATGTTTGAACTAATCTGTGTTTCTTTGTTTTATAAAACAAATCCTTATCATTTGTTGGCTTTAAAAATGGTAAAATGTGCGATTTCAAAATGTCACATTGCCTTTAAATGTAGTGAATAACTCATCACCAAAGACAAAAGCAAATTATGCTTGCGGTCTGAGTCTATTAACCTCTCTCAACAACACTGTAATTGCAGACATTTCGAACCATATTCTGGCCCGTTAAGCTGTCTGTGTTTAATGAACTAACTGTAATCCATTGATTCCTTGTCTCTTAGTATGTATGTTTTGGTGTGAGCATTTCATCTATAGGACAAAGAAAACGATCATCTACTAACTCTTCCTATTATTGTGACTTCTGGAAAAATGCATTGGGAGCTTTGTGAGAAGAGGACTCAGACAGATTTAACTCTAATTTACTCAACAACTCAGCCATTTTACCCCTCCTCCTCCACACCGTCTCAGGTTGCCTGCAGTCAGGTATGACGCCCCGAGGCCTCTGATGAAATCCCCAGCCTAGACGTCTGCTGCGCTCTGGTCCGCTTCATAGGGAGTCCTGTAATGGCTGCTACATTAGTCCTCCATCTTTAATGGGAGCCTTGCATTGTGAGGGGTCACTTGCTTTGTGTGGAGGCTGTTTGTACGATTGTCTTTGCTGAATGATGAAGCTCGGCTGTGTGGGCGCAGGGCTCCCAGCCGCTCCTGTGAGGTCTTGTTGACCCCTCTGAATGGGGTCACCCCAGGAACCCACCAGGAAACCAAAAATACATCATCCTAACTAAGGAATGTGGGAGAAATGTTGCATTTTAGACCAACAGTCTCATAAAAGCTTTATTAATGTGTGATTTTTGAGAAATGCATTTTATGACAAGTTTTTATTTTATTTTTCTCTTCTTAAGAAAGTTTGCTTTTTTGCCAAGGTATTCATCCCCTTCACCATTCCCTGCTGTCTAGATTGATATTTTTCTCCCAAACAAAAAAAGAAACCATCAACCAATGGACACATTTAGTGGTTAGCTTGACAAATAATGATATATCATCATCTATTTCGTGGAAATGATGTTCTGGAAGTTCTATTAATATGATCTAGGAGTAATTCAGAGTCATTCGGTATCACAATATTTTATCTAGTTCTTGTTTACTTTTTTGTCTGCCTCAAACATGTCAGTGTATGTCTTTATCTATGTTTTAATCTCTTAATTTAGAGTAAAAATAGCATATAAACACTCCACAAGAACAAGAAAACAAGTGATTGGTATTGATGCTTGTATTTGAAACCCCCCCTGATTGGACTTTAAAACAGCTTTCCAATCGTGAATTCAGTATCCAATATACCACGCCTACAAAATGTACAGAAAGTGTCCACTTTGAACCAAACTTCTTACAGTTTCTTGCTAATTTAACTAGCTTCCATGTATCTTCTCAGGTCGTCTACTGGTATGATAGGCTAAGATCTTGAGAAATATAAAGTCAAATGGAGTAGTGCTACAACTAAATTCTCCATCACTTTTAAAAAGGTAGCAATTTGGGAACATTATAACAAATAGAAAAAGGGACGTACTAAAAACAGATGATTAATAAGCACTGTGAGCATACAGTGAGTAGCCAACCTTTAGCAGAAGTTAGAATCTGCTTTGATGCTATTTTCTGCATCATTAGCAACACAAACAGTGTTTGTTGATACTCCCCAATATGTTACTTAATGCAAAGTCTTTTTAACAGTTTTCAAGGAATCTGCTCCAGTTGTACAACTCTGGATCACAATTAAAATAGTGTTTAAAGCAAAACGTTCTGGTTCTACCCACCAAAAATAATAAAGCAATTTCAGTTAGAATTGCAAATGCAAATACAAAAACATTTAAAATACCACATTTGAACTAAGCACACGTAACTGGAACTAGTCCACACTGTTGAAGAATTGTTAAAACAGATGTAATCTACCTGAGAAATAAAAAAAGTGGATTGGTGGTTTTTACATTTTAAACAGTATCCAAACCCTTGTCTTATCTTATGAACCCATATTTACCAGGAGAACTTCAGACAGAGTTCATAGAAGTCTGAAAACAAATCCAAATAGAATATTTTATACACATTAACCATCCACTCCAAATAATTAATAACATTAGAGGGAAAGGTTTTACTTTGATCCCCCAGATTTAGATGCATTGATTGTTTTCTTCCATTGACTTTGGTAATTGTATTTATTCAATGATTTTGCTCAATGATATCGATATTTTGATGTTTTGTTGTATACTTGATAGATGTTTCTTTACATACTACTTTTCCATCATTTTCCAATTTATTCATTCTACTTCTGTTTGCTTCTCGTGTTAAGAATCAACTTTCTGCGTGACAAGAAGGCATTTTTGTTCTTTTTCATCTAAATTTGGATCCAGGAAGCAATGGTTAAACATTTCGGCCTCTGTCTTTAAATTCTTTCCCGCTCTCCTAATCAAATACCCGGTAGATTTCAGATCAGGCCACATGTTAACATCTTTCACTGGACTAACAGACCTGCCAAGTTCTCTCTCTCTCTCTCATTCTCATCACACTTTACACAATTGAGGAGTGAAAGCAATTGTGATGCAGATTTTGTTTTTTTGAACCTTGAAGGGACCCTCTGCACTAATGTTAATGAATAAGTTATGTTAAAAGCAATTACAGATACTGATCTGAGTACTATTTTGACTCATGAAAGTCATTTCTGCTTTAAACTGTGGTTCTAGAAAGAAAGAAAAAACTCATTGAGAAATATGAAATGAATATAAATAAAACAGATGCTACGATACATTTTTTGGCATCTGATGCAACCCTAATTTGATTATCAGGCAATATTTTTCAATGCAAACATTGTTTACTTGACAATTTATTGTTTTTTGATTACAGTGTAGTATAAGATAGACTGTCAGCTTTACTGCTGCATTTTTATTTATTTATTTTTTGCTCTAATTAAATGTAAACCACAAGCTTTGGGGATGGGGGGTATAAAAGATTACCACATGTAATTGTTGTGTCTTGTATCTGTGTTATTTTTAAGGGGGGGAAAGGTTTAAAAAGCCTTTATATATTTATATAACAGCTTTATAACACTTACTGTAAAATGTGTAAACTTGATACTATAGAAAATACAGTACATATCAGGTAGAGTAGTAGGTAGTAGAGCTACCTATGGATTATATTTCAAATTGTAAACCATATTGTTTCAAGTAAAAGTCTAACATTTAATATACTTCATAGCAGATGGAGGCTAGAAGCTCTGAAAGAATAATAATGAAACTTTTTATGATCTAGTTGTCCTTCCTGTTGATTACTGGAGCTTTTTTGTTCAACACTAAGTATGGATAAGGTTTGTGAGTGTTTAACATGAAAGTTTTCCAGTCATTAGGGGAAGAAAAAAACAGAAAACAGCATTGTCCAAATAGTTATTTTTTTAACTTATTTTTCCCTTTTTTCTTTTTGTTCCAAGAGAGTATCAAAAAATGTGAAGTAATGGGAAACCGTGTTTAACAAATCAAGCTCCCAGGTTTGACTGGTCTCCTGAAGAAAAGATTTTAAATGACAATGCTTTTATTTATGCCTTATCTATGTTTGTTTTACTGTGTCATGCGGTCACACTTACACAGTTGCCTAAAAAAAAGTCATAGTTTTTTTTTGTTTATCACTTTCACAATTCTACCACAAAATATTTGGATGAAATTTAACGCCCCACTAAAGAAGTTTCAGTTTTGGTCGATTTTGGCGGCCAGTATGGCCAAAAGAGGTAGTGTTTTGCCAGAAGGAAGACTGCATTTCCCATGAGGCCCAGGGCATAGTGTCGTAAAATAGTGATCTCCCGGTCGCCCGCAGTTGGATTGAAGTACATTTCTGATTCCAGTGGCTGTGTGAAGGATGAATAGTAATGAGATAATAATCTAATTGTGGTGAAATAATGTCATATGATGATGCTGAAAGTAAGAAATGGGGAAAGTGACGTATGCTGTAACGCAGTCAGCACATCTGTAGTTGTTTTGTGTGGCAGGGTTCCTGCCACCCTCCTCAAAGTTGGCCAGTTCCTATTAAATTGATACGTACCACCTTAGGCCATGATAGCGGTGTCATTCAACGAGCTGTAAGTTGATGTATAATCACAAAAGTTATGGAAATATTTTATGAAGGTTGAAAAGTTACTTAGGGTTGCTTTAAAGGCTGTATCAAGTGTAATCTGTCCAAAAATCCAAATACAACGTTTCATCAAATAGATCTTTAACCCAGAAAGTCGAAGTCTCACTTTTAATTGTTACATTTTCGTTTCTGTGGTTGAATTTTTAAAGATGCACGTTCCCTAACACCTGTGCACACAGTGTAACATCTGAAACTTGTTTTTTGCCTTTTGTTCCTCCTCGCAGCTGGGTTCAGATCAACTAGCAGATTAGATGTATTTGAAAAGAAGAGAGTGTACACAGCAGCTTTAACAAAAAAAGAGACAGTACTTCATAAGCAACCTTATACTGACACTCACGAAGATAAACCTGAGGTTACCTCTGCAGAAGGACGAGATCGGGGGGTCATGTTTCTGCAGCTCGCACCGAATCTCGGCGGATAATGACGGTGGCTGTGCCAGACTCCATTGTGCTCCTGCATTGTGTTACATGGGAATGAGGACGGCAGGAAACCTTCCTTTTGTTGAGCTCTTAATATTTTGTATTATCACTGCAGCGAGGGTATATCAGCCCAGAGCACACACGCACACAGGGATGCAGACGCACACATCTTCATGTGCAGGAGAGGGAGCTTTGCCACTTCAAAGCCTTCGATGTGTGCACAAAGCAAATGGCAGGAGGAGGCAAATTAGAGGGGGGACACGGGCGCTTCTTCAGAGGGACAGGAAGCATATCGGAAGAGCCTTTAATCTCCCACCACCCGGCCAAATCGAACACCCAAGCGAAATGACGTCTGTGGCCATAAATTCACTGAACAACTTCAGAAAAATATATAAAAATTCTAGCCCAGATCAACTTGTCCCCATCAGGTTTAAGGTTGTATTTCATCGTGATCTTGGCTTTTCAGTGAGTAGCCTTGGGTAGGTATTACACTTCTAATCAACACGGAAAATAAAAATACATGAAAACCAATGTTTGGTGAGAGCTGTGAACCTTAAACTGAGCCCCCCACCTTCCAGCTGCCCAGCTTAACCCATCATTTGTCTCTCTCTTTTTGTGGCAACCTACAATTGAGAGTTTTTAAGCAGCCCTGGAGATGTGCTGAAGATAAGCCATCCTGCTTTAATACGGCCTCAGCTTTCTTGGCAGGTCTTCTGCAGGCGATGCGTTCCCGCGGGCCGCGGATCTCGTGTAGTGGCATCGTATTTCAAAGATGTTGATGGACATCCACGGGACGGGCTGTGAAAGCTTCTTGTAATTAGCAGCAGGGAAACAATCCGAAAGGAAGTTTCATAAACAGATGGGGGTTTCGGTTGGGATTTGGAGTTGAAGTGTGATTTTTATTGAGGTTCTTTTAAGCCGAAGGAGACATCTACGAGACCATGAAAGGCAGCCGTTGAAGTGATTAGTGGCCACAGCTTTTTGGTGAGGTTCCACTCTTTAATTACTGAAAAGACCAATGGAGGTAAACGCTCCATCATCTGATAGCATCTGGAGTTGAACACCCACCTATTTCTCTGATTAAAAATTTAAATGCAGTCCCAGTAATAAAGCTGAAGCCCCTGGGCTTCATCTGTCTACAAAACTATTAAAGATATGGATTGTGTAGGTGTGTGTGTGTGTGTGTGTGTGTGTGTGTGTGTGTGTGTGTGTGTGTGTGTGTGTGTGTGTGTGTGTGTGTGTGTGTGTGTGTGTGTGTGTG
>JAVLVB010000957.1:644321-672109 GCA_032876305.1 Orestias chungarensis
CTGATTCCAGAGGAGTGAATGCTGCAAGTCAATGACTCGATGCAATCTGCTGGGGTTCCTTAGATTGGAAACTTTTTCAATTTGATTTGTTAGAATGTATCCTTGATTTTAATTGATTTTTTGTAAAGTGCCTTGAGACGACACCTGTTGTAAATTGGCGCTATATAAATAAACTGATTCTTGATTCTTGATTCTTGATCTTGTCAAACTAAACTTTTGAAGAGTACTTTTACTCATCCAACAGCTGTCACCTTTAATGTGCGGCGAGTCAGGCTAATCTCATGTTTGATTTATTGCTAAAAAAGAGCAAATCTGCATCACATCGTGTTGGCAGATGAAGGCATGATCCAGGTGGATATCCTCGGGAAGAACCAGCGCCAGCAGCCACGTCACGTTTAGACTTTAAACTGGCAGATTGTTTGTGATGAAAGACAAAATTAGATAAGTGGTGTTAAATGTAGTTCATAAGAGGGAGAAACGGTTCTTAGAGGTCATTTGTCTCCATTTGTAATACACATTTATATACTTCTGTTACGTTTTAGTCGACGGTAGTTGAGCTGTGTTCGCCATGTTTTTGTTAATTGGGAACAAAAAAGGAAAAGAAAAACAAATAAAGTTGATTCCAAGTTCACAATAAAAGAAAATAAAAACAGACACAGTGACGTTATAAAGTTAAATACTGATATATTGTTGTTCATTACATAGCAGGATAATCTAACCCAGATTAACATGATGCTTCAACAGTCAGTGTCTAAATGGGTAATGGATTAAAAAAAATGAACAAATATGCATAGCATTTACTAACTTCATTGTAATTTATTGATATTTTATATGAAAAACAAAGGGTGTAAATGTAAAATGTAGGAAAAATTATACAAAATGAAACGCCTTTAGCTCAATTTTTTCTCTCACCTCAACCATTAGCTTTCAGGAGTTTCCTTACTAATAAATACAGTCCCAGTATATATAATTTAATCTCAGAATAAACCCAGATGTTCTGTAAAGGCTGAAGCGAGTCGTTGGTAAAATCAGAGCAAAAGAAAATCACATTGTCAAAGATATCAACAAACCTGTGGATGGGAGCAGAAACAAGTTAATTGATAGCCTCGCCAGATCTGTGTTACAATCTGCTACAATCAACAAACACAATCCGAAATGAGGAATCATACGAGTAAAAACTAAGTGAACTAAAGTTAAAAAGGTGCTGTTTATCACAGAGTCCATGAAAGTGCAGATTAAAAGGTCAGACGGAGGATTTTTCAGTTTTAAAAGCAAAAAAACAAAACAAAAAAAACAACTAAGACAGAAGCCAGCCTCCAGAGGTTTGGATGTTTAAAGAAATTCAACCAGAGGTTAGACCATTGTGTCAAAAAAATGTACAAACTCTGGCCTGCACAGACCTCTATGATCCTTTTAGATGTGACTGACAGCAGAACCGTGGAAAAAAAGGCTAAAAGAGTCAGAAAGGGATGCCAGAAGAAACTCTCCTCTCTCTGAAAAGTAACATGGCAGAAACGCTCAAGATCGAAAAGCCGCCTCTGAACAAACCACAGGACTTTTGGAACAATGTCCTTCCAGACAGACGGACCCGGACTGCAGATGTCTGGTCGTTATGCGGGATTCTGAGAAAACCCAGCTAGTCTACACAAATAGTTTGCTACCACTTGTCGGAACATTACTCACAAATATGAGGGTTCTTCACCGAGTTTTATATCTTCTGAGGTTTGAAGAGTCGTTTAGATTACTTCACACTGCTCATGTAACTCCGAACATCGGACAACAAAGTTGTCAAAGCGGGAATTTCAACATTTAGGAAATGTATAAGAGCCAAAAGGCAATAAAAGAGTCATAAAGAACCTTCATGAACTGAATTTATTGTGTTATTCAAATTTTGTCGCGTTACGCCTTTAAACTTCACTGGATTTTATTGAAATTGTGACTGATGTACGCAAAGTAGAGAAGCAACATTGAATGAAAGGAATTAAAGCTTAATTACTTTTCTTGGTACTACTGGGTGAAGAGAGAAAGGGAACGCATGCACCACAAAGCAAATGGCCCAAGACCAGGAAGGGGGTGCGTTTATGTCGCCCGTTTTCAATAAATGCATCCCCACAGCACAATACAGCCTTCGCTATGTGTCAAAGTATGAAGGGTGTCTTCATATGGAAACAGATAGGAAAACCTACCTGATCCCTACCTGGAGTGGGAATAGAAAATCCTGAGCTAGCGCTACAGTTAACCTGCTAACGGTTTAGGCTGTTCTCCTCAGTCTGCTACTTTTATTCTTCTGTTAAAATGTATATCCTCACTGCTCTTTAAACTCATTGTCTTCATAGAAGAGACATCTATGCTGCCAGTGAATTAACATTCTCCCTCACCTGCTATTTGTTATTTACTTTTTACTCAAGAAGTACTAATACATAAGTTTCTCTGCTCCTGTTTCGGTTTTGTGTCTTGTGACGATATGGAAGTTGGCCGCTCATACTGACAGGAGGTTTCTTCCTGGTAAAGGGAAGTTTTTCCCCTTCACTGTTGCTACATGCATGCAAAAAAAAATATTTAATGTGTCTTTGCTTTAATACGTGAATCTAATCATCATTAGCAGCACTATGGAGAACTGAAAACAGAGGAGGTGACGTGTTGTATTTTTCGGTAGGTTCAAAGTTGCGCCATACTTTTCACCAATTCCCTTACAGACCTGTCCAGTTGTGTTTATTTACAGATGTTCTCCACGTTTGGAAACATTATTCACCACTTGGTGCCGGGATTCTGAATGCGACGAGGTGAAACAAATGTGCACATTTTTTTCTGCTGCATTCACACGAATACACAATTCTCACGGCCGCAACTTGTTAAAACGACATCGAAAAACTCAATGGAAATTTTTTTTAAATGCTCTGCAACTTCTCTGATGAAGGGGGAGGATGAGCAGTAAATCTTGAAGAAACTCTTCTGCATGGTTGTAATGTTTAGGATGCCTTTGCGTATTTGAAAATGCCTGCGTGTCATCCTCGTTTTGTGTTTGTTGTTTGGGCCCAAATAAACCAGATAAAACAGAAGCTAATGTTTAAAAAAACTGCCATGCCTTCCGCCTTTTTGTTACTGCTCCTGGATAAAAAACCCATCTCCAAATTTCATCTGGGAGAAAATTCAACACAAACCCTTTACTTTTCCATTTTCCACCATGAACATAAACAGTATAACACAAATAGCTTCTAATTTTTCCTGGGAAAAATATCTGTCATAACATTTATCTGGATTTCCTGCAAATACACGCTGAGTACCATCTAAAAGAATCAGTTACAGAAACCTGTACACACAGTTAGATAAGATAAACCAGGCAGGCCGACCCACAGATCCGTTCGGAGCTGTAAAACTCTCGGGCATATTTGCTGTAGATTAGATTAAAATCTGGCGCATCACCAGATTCAATAACTTCTGCGGCAAATGTTTTATTTACACAAAGCCAAAGATAAGGCCTCAACCTCTGCAAACAGTTCGCTTCGGGCGATCGCCCTGCCTGGAAGACGAAAGCATGAGTGTGTGTTCTCTTGGATGAGGCCTTGCAGATAAAACGTGTTAATTACCCACTGGAACTGCCTGATCTTACCCAGAACAATGAGTGAAGTTGCTCCTGGACCTGGCACCTCACCTCAGAGCACGTTAGAGAGGCAAGTCACGGCCTATAACACTACCAGCAATTATCCCATAATGTGCTTTGTCTTTATTCATATGAACTGCCTCTAAGATGAACCAAGGATGAGTAATAAATAACAGCATGTGCCGTCTTGTCCTATACGGATCGAGAATAGTAGGTCTCGCTGCGTCCCTCAGATGCCGCAAAACACAGAAACCTAAGCTGTGAACAGTTTAGAAATCCAAATAGATTAGTAAAATATCTATTTTTGAATCATTAGTAAAGTTAACAAAATATCAAATAAAACTACCATGTATGTCTCAGAGTGAATAGATAAGTTTAAAATTGTTGCTTATAATCGAATGACGCTTATTAAGTTAAATCTAACGTGCCAGATTAGTGAAGTTTAGTCATAACGTGTATGAAAAATAGTAACAGGGCCATGCATAAATATTTTTAGTCCTTCTGCTGCTTTCTTTCCTCTTTATTTCAACCAACGGTAAAGGTTTTCAACCCTTTGTTTCTTGATTGAAACAGGATGAAATAAATCTTCCAGTCATTGTAATCTTCAAAAATTATAGATACAGTAAATGTTGCAATTCTATATTTGTACTCTGCTTGTCTTAACTTTCAGGCAACTTTATCTTTTATACATCATTCACTATCAAATTCAAATCCCCTTGGTTATTTTCATTATTTCTAATGTAACTGTTTAAGAATAAAGTTTAGCCGTTTTCCCTCTATTATATGTCCTAGAAAAACCTCAAACATACGAGCAATTCAGACATTTTAACAAAACATCCTAACAATTGATAGGCCCTTCTTTCATTCTAGTTATACATGCGTTCAGGTTTAACTGATAATAGGTTGAATTTTGCTGAAACACAGTTTGAATGCGAAAACGTACTGTTTAAAGTTCTTTGCAAGCAAAGAGACTTCTGCTTTTGGTTTCACATCAGCAAAAAGAAAGAAAAACGTAACTTTTGTATTTACTTTTGAAAGAAAATGTACTTTTTTATCTTTAGGTTTTTTGGCTCTACCAGAAACATGGACAGTCTCAAGAGAGGACAGCCAAGATACTCTTGCTTTTTGACTCACGCCCAAAATATGTGAGTTACACAGAGAGAGATTAAGGTCCTGTGACTAAGATTTGAGTCCTCTTTACACGTTAGTTATTAACCATCATAATGTTAAGGCTTGTCAACCAGTTCTGAGGGTTTAAAGATTAATTTAACGAGAGTCGTGAAGTGCAAGTTTTTGAAACTCCCTTTTCTCCGAACGAAATGGAAGAGCTTCAGACATGTTACCAGAGGCGCGTAGTAGCGATACTTCAAAAATAAAATTACTCAAGTAAAAGTAAACAGTGCACATTTCTTTTTCTAAAAGGGACACAGGTAAATCTATCACTTACCTCGCCTGTTAGGAGGTTTGTAATATTTCATGATTCCGTCAGTAATTTATAAGCTGTAAGTCTTTAATGACACTATTCTGCTTTGTACATCTAGAGACCAATATGATTTAATGTCTCAATATCCATTGTCAAGTTATTGTTTTTTTCCATTTGGGTTTAATTCCAGACTTTGATCAGGTGCTTCTAAGACATTAATAGGTTTTGATTTTTTTTCCTACTGGAAAGGGAACCTGCAGCCCCAGTTTTAGTCTTAGGTTGCATTAAACACCTCACATGATTCCCCATTCATGTAATCAATAAAAGAAACAGTTAAACTAGAGTGCTGTGGGATGAAATGATAAATAAAAGCATGCATGATGTCAAAATCTGTCATAAGCTAGAACACGAACAGGTAAATGGAGTATGGTATCTCAAACTATGTTGAAAGTGATTAGAAAATAATTAAAAACTTGCAAATTTGGAAGCTTTTCTAACATCCAAATGTAGTTTCTTTCCTAAGTTTAGAAACATCTGATGGCCTCTAAAGGTGCTTTCCATTCTCGGATCTCGAAGCCCGTAGCTGAGAGTGACACCATCCCTGAGTTAACAGCGTTCCAGTAAACAAAGGGATTCCAATATTGTAACGCCGTTATTTTGTTTGCCACCTTGGAAAGCAAATAAAAATAAACATCCACATGGTGAGCATCATCATTCGACTAAAAATTGTGCAGAGAAACTGTGAAAAATGATTGCTTTCAAATAATCTAAAAAAAAACCTCCATTCTTGATATAAGACAAACACAAACTACACAAATTTTGGGGGGAAAGAGAAAAAGAGACAAAAAAAAATGTGAAGCTTTTCTGATAATTATCTCTGATGAGAAAAAGACACACAATTCATTTGTTGCTTTTTCTGTATTTTGTTGTTCCATCTCAGTTTACTATTGTTTATAATAGTAGCAGCCATTTTGGATCCCCAAGTCGGTATTGGACAATTTCTCTAACTCTTCTAGTTGGAAATCGTACTTTGGAGGTTCTTTCTCATTGGTGTTGAATTGAAAATTAAATTAAAATTAAATAAAATTTGTGGCAATCACATGAGAAAATATGACATATCCCACCCCAATGCTAACTTTTAAAATATTTGCTTTGTCTTATGTTAAACAGTGACAATGAGACAACAGAGCTTAGAAAAAAAAGCATTTTTATTATTGCCTAACTATCTCTTTGCCTTTACCACAGTAATCTGACATCTGTATTACTTCATTTTGTGTACACTCCTCATTATGTCATGTAACCTATGAGTACAATAGTGGACTATCTCTTTAATCCCTAAATAATCAGAATTAGAGAGACTTTATTAATCCCTGCAGGGAAATTCCAGTGGTATAAACCTAAAAATCAAGCATTAAATACCCAAGTAGCTTTAATTGCACCTGCTATGCAGTAAAAAAAAAAACGAAGCGCTGTCTTTTTTTTCTTTTTCTTCCCAAGTAGTCTTGAAGCTGGAAACACTTTCAACACCCGAAAAACGCCTACAGCTCGTAAAGAAAACCCAAAACTGGACAATGAATCTGAAGTTGTTAAAAATTTATGCTGAAATACCCCTGCCTGTTCCCTCACCCTCGTACACACAAGCCGAAGTCAAACATTTACTGACCCTAAAAATACAATGTTTTCGGCAGATTGTATAATTACACGGCGCGGGGAGTGGAGATGTTAGAGTGTAATGCGATGCCTCCAGTGTGTGTCTGTGTGTGTTTGTGGAGGGAAGGGGTTTGCGGAAACGAGAGGCAGATGGGGCGGGGGAGCTTCGGTACAATGTAATTAAAATAGGATGGCCTTTGCAGAGCTCAACATGTTATTGTCTTCTCGACCTCAACTGCAAAAAATAGACGTGTTTTCTTTTTCTCCCTCCATATGCCTTAAAACCAATTGAGAGACGGATTCAGCTTTGAGGCGGCGATGGTGGACGTCTTATGAAATGATGGCCATTGGCGCAGTTTCTATCAAATTCCCGAACCTGTATATAGTAGCTGCATATGTATCCAATGTAAAACTGTCAGCACGATAAATCCAGTTTTCACAAATAAAAAAACAACAACATTAAAACCTTGGGTAAAACTGAAACTGGTCCCATTCCCCAGGTTTCACACCAGTCTGTCCAGAGCCCGCCTTTCTGACTTATGCAATTCCATCAAAAAGGCATTTTATTGAAGTGGTTGCCTATTTGCCCTCACATTAAACGCCTGAGGAATGCATTCCTGGGTTTGCTAAGGTTGTTTTGATGTGCATTCAAAAAGCCTGTGTGCAGAAGGAGCTCATTCACAGCTCGCAGAGACTCAATGGCTTCATTTGTCCTGGAAGGTAAACACTCGCTGGGAGCAGGCCCACAAATATGGCCTTTTCAAATGCCAGCAACCCCCTCGGCTCTCCATCTTGTGTGACAATGAACAAATTCCCATTCAAAAGCGCTTACTGTGCGATAGCGTAACCATTATGGCGGCGTCAACACACCTGAGCAAATGACTGAACCACATCAGTCCCGAACAAAGCCTGCCTTGAACTGTAAACGTGACATACCTGTGTGGGACACTCACACGTAATTTTTCACTCGGGGAGTCTGACAAGCTGATAGTAGCGAGCTATTTGGCCGAGTTAAACCAATCTCCGGGAATAGGCTGTTTACTTTACTTGTTTTACACACACGCACAGTTAAACTCCTCGTAGTTTGTTAAAAATATACAGCACACAAGTGTTAATTTGATGCTTTTGGGACAGTGTTTCTTGATCTGGGTAAGAAATGTTCATTTGTTTAGTCAACAGTTTCTTCATGAAAATCGTTCGAACTTACGAAACAGGAAGCGTCACTAGGATGGGTTTTGACTTTACTACACACTACAGAGTAAGTTAGATTCAACATTAGCCTTAACTTGATAGGGAATAAGCACAAAGTAGTCTGTAGTCTAATCTGGATAGAACCAAATGGTTGGACCTTGTTCTTCCAGTCAAGAACCACATCTCAATGCCACAACGGAGATGAGACTTTAGCTTTCAGAGACAACATCTTGACTCCGTCTTCAAGAATGTTGCGGGCATTTTCCCAAGCACGCCTCGGCCTCTTAATCCCCGCTGTTATGTCACGCCGCACATGCTGCCGTGAAAGGATAGCAGCGAGGCCGTGCGCCCGGCATGTGTGAGCAGTTCACAGGTGCTGCCTCAGTCCGCCCACCCTGAATCAAAGCTGACAGACGGGTTTCTGCTCACTGTCATGTGAAGAGAAAACGCCAGATCTGTTGAGGAAAGTGGAGCGTGGACAATGGAGTAATTCATGAATTCCGGGCTGACATGAATCTGCAAGGAAAGGGGGTCTCAACCTCTTTGACATCCGGGTTTTCTGCTATATCTGCAGAGCTGGCTTGAATGCCAAGGCACTTTAGACACTTGTTTCATGTTTTTAAGACGTTCTGATTACACAATTTAGGAATAACATTGATAGGTTCTAGAGGAAGCAGTAAACAACCCTTCCAGAAGCTTTTAAATGTGCAATTTATGTCAGCTGGCAGGTGTATAATGATTTTCCTTCATTTCAAAGCTGGGGTTTCTACACGCCGTGGACGCCTGTCCCTAACCTTCCCTTTCTCATTAGTTCTGATACTTTCAGACGTTCCAAGATCATTTTTCAAGAAAACGTCAGAGCTGAAACGCATTTGTGGCAACAGCTTAGGTCTCCATGGCGTCAGCAGTTCAATATCGAACACCTGCCAACAGCCTTAACAAGCCTTTACGTCTTTATTGCATCAAAGCTAAATAAAGAAACTTAGAAGAAGAAGAAAAAAACCCCTTTCATATCTAATAAAGTGAAAAATAAAATACCAAGTTGCTAGAACCTTCTTAGGTATGCAGGTTGCACACTTGGAAGACTGATGCACAGCAGTGTCTGTTTTTCTCTGCATTCCCAGGAGAGGTGTGTGTGTATTTGCTTGTCTACAATGTCTTTCACTGCGACGTAGCACTTCAGAGAGTCTGACGGTTCGCCGCTTTCAACACCTCGGGGCTGTTATGAAGAATAACTCACAGTGCGACAACAACGTGGAAAGTTTGACACTGTAGGTATGAAGACGGGTTAATTTGCAGTGAGGAAACACTTGTTCCCACACCTGTAAAATTCCACCTCAAGAGAGCTCCTGCAGCCAAACGATGGGTTAACGCGGGCCAGGTAAACCAGGGATCTTTACTAACTATGGGGAATAACGCATCAACTCCATTCAACTTCATAGCACGGAGAGTGTCATTGTTATCTTCAGTGCTTTTCACATGTAAAGACTGAGGTGTTTGACCCATCAAAGTAGCTCACACAGGGGTGTGCTGTGGTGGTGTAGGGGATAGTGGGACTCACCTTGGGAGGCATTGAGTCCTCGACATGGTCATCGCGGGTTCGACTCCCGGACCTGACGATATTTGGCGTATGTCTTCTCCCCTCTTCTTACCCTTACCTGTCTGCCTACTGTCATATAAGGGACTCTAGAGCCTGCAAAAAGCCCCCTGGAGGGGGAAAAAAAAAAAAAAGTAGCTCACGCTCAATATGATTGCAGAGAGAGAATCTGTACACTTTTATTCTAACTGTGTCTCCTTAGCATGTTGTCCTGGACTTTATCTAGGCCATTCTAACACATGAATATGGACTGCCCTTTGACTTTCTGTCAACAATGCAAAAAATAATTCTCACCCCCAAAGCTGAGGGTTTCTGCATCTCCTCCAGTTACAACCAACCATGGTAGACATAAAGGGAAATTGAACAGATCTCTCATATTTGTAAATGTTGGATATTTCTTTAAAAAATATAGCTTGAAGCTTCTTTTAAAACTTTGTTCCTTGCTATTTCTCATATATATTCTCTAACAAACCTCTGATGCCTTTAAAGTTGGAGTTGGATTCACTAAACAGGTGATTTCACAATGTGTCATTCAAGGGAACCACAGTAAAAGGGAAATGAACAGACATATGACTAAAGTTTGAGATATGTAAAGGAAATCTGAGACAAATAAGGACTTAGGCAGTTCAGTACAAATCAGACGTCTGTCACAAGTGTTCTTGTTTTAAATGTCCTGATGGGCTAATTGTGGTTTTTCAGGAAGTTTTCTTTTTTGCATTCAAGATAACAATCGAGACACAATCTTGTGTTCACATAAGTGAATGCACAATATTTCTGTTCACATAAGTGAATGCTGCCGCTCAGCGATGCAATAAAGTGTGAAAGCAATGCATCACCACATCTTATCGAGAAACAATTAAGGAGAAAAGAAAAAACAATTTGAGTATTGTTGTGCTGTGCACTCGCGTGTTTTCTAAGGAATGTGTGTGGGGAGATTGAGTAGGTTCCCCGACCTGTTCAAAACAATGAAGAAGAAACTTTTTTTCTGCACTCTCTGAATCATCCTCTGCATTTCTTCCCATCAGCATGCATATCATGCAAATCGCTGGGAAGGGTGGGTATGAGCGCTGTAATTTCAATGGGATATGTGCGCTTTATTTAGAGTGCGGCGCGGTTAGGGGGGGCAAATGCAAAGGAGCTGGGGCCTCTGGCTGCTGTATTGTGCTAAGAGACGGGGCCTTTCCACTGGTCGTGACGGGCGGTTCTGATGTGGCCGACCGCGCAGCCCTGATGACGGGGTAGCATGTGTTCCTTGACCCTGACCATAATGGACAACTTTTACCCGCCGGAAGAAAATTACAGTTCCTCAGGAATGTTGCTGTTATTATTTTTCCTTCTTCCTATAAAATTGAAGAGGACGTTTCAACATGTAAGCAATCAGAAAACCATTGCAGTTTAACCATCCGCAAAGGAAAATGGGCCTTTTTTTTGTACTTTTTTTTTGTTGTTTTTTGCCGCTGTTGTCCGTGTAGGTGGGAAATGGATTATTAGGAGGGAAGGGAGATGAGTTTATGGGGGTGTTTCGCCAAATTAGACAAAGTACAATCAACACATTAGAGTAATTTCTTCCTCTTCTACCCACCTACTACTAATTCACCGCTCAGCTTCTCTTCTAAGCTGAACAGCAGCAATAAGGCAGCAGAAAGAGTCTTTCCCACACAAGCGTCTAACAATAACACTCAAACACTTTAGCACATCTCCAGAGGGAGCAGAGAAAGCTAAACTCTCCTGATGTTTGAATCATCCTCAAAATACATCTGGCGCAGGACTCCTTCCAACCAACCTGTGCACACTGCTAAAATAAAAAAACTAAATGTGACTCACGACAATCAAGTTCCACATAAACCCTAAATTGCCTGATATATTTAGTCAGTCGGGTGAACTTAATGGGGTCTGCATGAAGCTAAATAGATCGACCACATGGGTCAACACCAGAAGTGAGGCTGGTTTGGCCCACGCCGAGCGGACTCGGCATCTGTTTAAAAGCTACCAGCTCGACACAAACATGGGGGGAACTCTGGCTCACCCTCCTCCCCTCTGAGGAGGGCAGAGCACAGAGTATGGACAAACAGAGAGCAGAGTCGGGCCGTTTCATCCCCCATGTAGTGAAACTCCTCATTAGGGTTCAGGTCAAGAGATTTTTTTGTTGAACTTTGAGATGCAAACAGGTCGTTTTAGGTCTTTGGTCCCTCTCATTTTTTTCTTTTTTGAAGTGTGGAGATAAAGATGGTTGAGATTAGTGCAGCTTGAATTCAGAGAGGTGGCTTTAAATGTCTCTTTAAGGGGTAGAGGGGGGCATTGAGGTACCGTCGATGATTATATCAACTGCGTATGATCAAAGGAGGGGAGCCGAAGCCCTGAGGGATGCTGCCTCCTGTTGATGCTCACCTCAACTCACTAACCCTCCTGTCGGGTGTGTAGAGAAGAGCTAGGGCAAAGGCGATGAGAACGCACCTAAGATATTTCTGGTATTTTGTGTTCAGTGAAAGACGGCTGCTCTTAAACCTATAAACATTTACCCGAATGTCATGTAAGCTAAAGTGATACATGTTAACTTTTGTTTGACAAATAAACCCTAAACAACTTTTGGTTGTTGCTTCCTTTAATGATTTGGTGTAAATCATTAAATGACGCTGTGTTAAGGTGATCTAAATATAAGTATTGAAAGACGAAGCTGCAGTCTTAGGTCTTACCACCTTTAATGTAAAGCTCTTTAAAAAGCATAAAATAACCTAAATATATCTATAAAAAGCATACTTTCAAGGTGAATTTGTTAAAAAACACCTTCAATAACAGTATTTGTTTGTTTTTAATGAATAAAGACGTCATTTGTCAAATATCAAGTTAATCAACTCTTGACATCAAAAATCTATAAATACAAGCACAACTCAAATTTTAGCAATATTTACATTTCAGTTTTGTTCTTTTAATGTAATAGTCATTCTTAGTCCTGAAGATGAACACAATAAAAACCTTTCATAGGAGATATGTGACTAATAAGACACACTTCAATAATAATTAATACTGGTTTTAATGGGCTATTAAATAGATTTTACCTCGTGAGCTGAGGTAGTGCGTGTTTCAGTTGTTCCTCTGGTTCAACACATCTCTTATTAAGCCTCTGCAGAAGGTGATATACAGATCAGAAGTGGTAATTAAGAAGGAAAAAAAACAACAAACATTATACCAGCAACTGTGAAGCAATACAGTATCGGGTTAATGACATATGTATGTTTTTCAGCCATCAGCAAAACTGTAATGGAATGAAGCTGGAATGGCCTAGTTAAAGTCTAGAATGACCTCAATGTACTAAAGTATTGTTGGATCAAAAAGTGGGCCAAAAGAGTTCCTCTGCAATGTTGAAATAGCTGATTGTTATTTTTGACAAAGCTGGTACAACCTAATAAATCAAGTGTTTTTTTATTTTTTGTATTTAAATTGTTGGAGTTAGATTTATGTAAGAACCCGGTAAGAGCCACAGAATTTCTCCTGTCTTATTGAAAATTATATATTTTTTTATATTATATACATCTTATTTCACAACACATGTCCAGGAAAAGGAATTAAAACTTTTCTCCGGGTTTAATGAGCCAAATGTCCAGCAGGCCAGTAGTGTGATGAAACTAAATAAGATTTCCTGCAAGTTGGAGAAAGAGCTGCTGTCCTGAACTGTGACTCAACCGTGTGTTTTTTTTGTTGTTTTTTCTACGTGGTTGAGCAGTAGCTGCCACTTGCACAAGTTATCGTTCTTGCTTTTTTTTTTTATGTTTCAACAATATTATTTTTTCGACAGCTGCAACGGGTGAAATATTCAATGAGTTGAACATTGTGTTACAAGGAAGTGCATCCTATTGTGACAGTGACCAACACAACAGGAGATGCTGTAAAAAAATCTAAATTAAAAAAATTCCCCACAACAGAAACGCAAACAGAGAAACATTATTTAACAAATGCTTCCTGTTAAGTCACATGGAGCTGCAATCTGAGATTCAGATTTGTAATTTACTGCATGGGTGCCTTATGATCTCCTGTGGGCATAAGAGTAAATTGCCCCCACTTAGACAATGAGATAGCGATCATAGGGTTAAAACCTGTGCTTTGGTGTAAAGTTGTATTTTAAATGCATGTCAGAAGTCAATTAACCTTTTTGGCAAAGGTCACATTGAGGGCAGAGTTTTAATTTAGGACATCTGATCCTTTTTCATTTTTAACAAGTTTTAAGGTTAGTGAAAACTAGTTTGTCCTACTTTTATTTACCTAGAAACAAAAACAAAATGTATCCAGACTAATAATTTTGTTTCTTTTTTTTTTTGTAAAGCAGATATCCCCACAACACATTGCAACATAAATTTCACATACATAACTACCTTTTTCATGAAATTCAATCATGCAAACCATTTACAGACAATGAAGTCATGAAGAACTCCTTTAATATTGTAAAAACAGTAAAAATATTGAATATAAATGTAAACCAGATGCAACTGTTCTATCAATTGGATACTATCGCAGACTGACATCTTTCTGCCCAACTTTCAAACACCACAAACAGGAGTTGCAAAAGCAAGTGAGATGGATTAGCAGAGCTGTCGGCTCATCATAAAAAGTCAAGGGTCATCCAGAAATATTCTTCAGTCAAAGGCCTTGACAGATTTCTTGCAAGCCTGACTGCTCTTTGAGATACCTGCATCCCATAGCATCACCATCTACAATTACTCTTTAAAGATACTTGAATGATACGAGTTATAAGTATATTTATTTTCCCTATTTCCTTTTGAGATAATCAAAGTACATTTAAACATGAATTCATTCACACTCTGATGGTGGTGAGCTACATTGTAGCCACAGCTGGTCTGGGGGAGACTGACAGAAGCAAGGAACCGGCACAATTGATACCTGAAGGTTTTCTGACCAGGTGTCTTGCCCTAAGGACACAACGACTGACACGGATGGACCATGGATTTGAACTGGCAACCCAACGGTTACTGGACGAACCCCTTCGGCCAAACCTTTTATTTTTAGGTTAGTAAACAGTGTCACTTCATCCTTTTTTGATAAAATTGGGGTCTGACAAGAAAAAAGGAGCCGGCTCTAAGCAGAGTTTGTTGTTTTCAGTCAACCTTCTCACAATAATTGTAATTTCCATTCCTAATAAGAGAACTGCGTCAACCGAGTCAGGTTTTTAGGCCACCTTTATAGCTTTGATTCCAATTTTCATTTTGTTCCTCTAAAACATTGACTTTTCTTTTCATTTGTACTAAAATAGTCTGTATAAAGGTCCCTGTCTATTTAGGAGATCCCTGTGTGGCCAGACTTTAACATTCTAGCTCACACTTAAGGTGTTGTATTTGTCCACATATGTTCGTAGCCAGTCAAACCATCTATTCTTAAGTGCCAAAAGTACACACAAACTAAAATATTTTATCCTCAGTGCATTTTTAATAACATTTTATAATTGGTATGATTTTGAAACAACAGTTTTTTTCCGCACTGTTTTTCCAGACTTTGGTTTAGATTTATTGTGAAATTTTCTTGTTTCAAACTGTTCTTTAAACAATTTCACTCCAAAACATGTTTTTTTCTCTAGGCCACAGAAGAGATTGACAGAGTTATAGTTGTTTCATATGTTATTTACACATATGAACGTAACACCTTTAGGCGACTCATACCAAATAATGAACCGTAATTATGAAATCTCCCTCTGATGTATTTTCTTATTGTGTACAAAGACGATGAACTGGGGTTTTCTGCATTTGTTTAAATTTCTCCTATTATTTTTCTGGTTCGAATTGTAAATTATATCAAAAATAATTAACACTGAAAATAATATACAATAGGAGCAAGAGGCAATGATTTATTTGTAAGAACACAGGCTGCGAAGCCTGAAATGGGATAAATGACAGCAAATTAGCTCGATTAGATATATCAATTTTAAAGAAAATTGAGTTTTGTTGCCTCTAAATTTGAAATAAGTCTAAATAAACATGAGACAGAACAGTATTTCAGCTGAGTGAGAGCAAGACTGGGTGTGGATACTGAACTGACAGTTGAAAGTATCTGCAGCCTTTACTTTTGATTTAACTTGTCATGTTTTTTCACTCTGTACTTGTGTCTTTGTTCTTAATTTCTTCTTTTAAATCTTATTTTTTGATGCTTTTCATTTGCATGCAAACCACTTTAAATTGTCATTTTATTTGCGTGATACAAATAAATGTTCTTGCCTTGCCTTAAACTGTACGTATCATCAGTTAAAAAACATTTGCAATGTTAACTTTGTTGATAGCGCTTTTACTGTAGAGGATTTACAGTACATTATTGGATTAACCGGACATTAATCCATTGTCGAACAGGTCTTAGAGGGAGAGCTTGATATTCATCCACTCTCCAACTCATTCTTCCTCTCACCACGAAAGGTAAATTACCAAAATGGACGATGTGTGTTCTGTAATGCTAATAAAGCTTTAACATTTATTATTATTTATTTATGTTATTTGCATTATTATAATTAATGCAATTAACAACTGGTACAGTTTTTTAAACTGATAATTTGTGTTCTTTTCCTGAATGGAAATAATCTAAAAGTTTTAATCTGATTGGGTTATAAATAATTCTGGCCTTAGTCATTCATCTCAGTTGAGCTCTGGCACATTTCAGCTGTAGGTTAGGGATAACCTTTTTCTTTCTCCGAGCTTTTTTAATACATACCAATGTCCCACGAAGCCCATTAAGACTGGCATGAAAATGTTCAAGACTTACTGTTAAGGTACAGCAAGAATTTTGAAGACTGAGTGTCTGACTTAAAAGCAAAATTGCTGTTATTTAAAGACATTAAGCAGGAAATGAGCTACGTGTTTAGTAAATATAAGGCGTTTTATTTGGTTATTTGTCTTGAAACAGATGGTTGTGTTATTCTGAAGCAGATTCTGGTCTTCACAGCCAGCTGTGTTAAGCTTTTCTTATTTAATTTGTGATTCTGCTTTACTGTTCAGTATCAACGTCTTCTTTTAATTTCCAATCAACTTAAATGACGATTATCTGCATACACATAGGAAGATACAACTTTGACACTAATCTCAAGACATTTTTCTGATATTTCTAATTTTTCACCTTTAAAACAACCAATGAAAAGATATTTCATTATCAGGAAAACTTATTTGCTCAGTCTGAACGAAAAATTTCACGTTATTATCAGATTTCTGTCATTTATAATAGGAGTAATAAGGATTAAAGAACATTTGACACAGTGATGAAGGTGTTACTGGTTATCCCCCCCATAGAGAAATAGTAGCTGTTACAATACGTTTTAGACCATAAATAAGTCACAAAATTATAGACAGTAATCTCTAATTGCTCTGAGGTGGGTGAAGGTTGTGTCTGCCTGTCTGCACATTTGGAACGTGGGAGGCAAGAGACGACGGCCGCGCCTTCTAATATACAACGCTTACTACATCAGGCAACGCGTGTTTGCCGAGACGCTGAAGAAAGAGCCTCGGTTAATCTCATTAATTATGCCTAAGATTACCAATAAGTGGCATTTTTGACGTGTGTGTTTACTTTGGGGGAATGCAGATGCGTGTGATTCACGTTTCAAGATGTTGGCGTTTTAAGGCTGTGGGCTGTTTGATTTTATTTTTTTTTAAGCTTCTGTGTCGTATGCAGAGGCACACAGTGAACCGACCACGTGTGCAACCACCCGACCTAAAATCATATACGAGACAGGGGGGGTGGGTTCCTTTAAAGCTCTGTGGAGAGACCCCATCATTGCACCACTGAAACATATACCCATCAAACAAGCTATTTCTGGTCCCAGCTTCTTCATGTGGTCGTTGCACTATTTTTGCCTCACCCTTGAATCTTAACTGAATGATATTGTATACCCTGACCATATTCCCCCCCTCGCAAATTATATGAGGAAAAATCATCTGCAGATAGGATGAGTCACGGTAGGTTATTGTAACCAGCACAAAGTCGACGACGAGCGGCGAACGCATCCTCAAAACCCCCCCTCCGTCCCCCCGGGGCCGCGTCCCTACGGTTTCTTTTTTATTCAGCTGCAAATGGTTATGGCAGCAAACCATATGGCTGTGAGATTGAGTGGTCTTGGTGGAAAATGGGGACGGAAATTACAGAGGCAGAGATGCTGGTGTCACACAGGCCTCTCATTGCTGATTGGGTAAATACACAACGTCTCTCTGGAACTGGGAAACAGTTACTGGTTTGGTTCGCGAGGATACTCGTCGCATGCTTCACCTAGCCTAGCAGCTGGATATTGTTTATTTTAAAAGGCGTCATTCGGATGGTTGCCCGCCACTTTCGTAGGGGCGCTTGGATTTTTAAAGAAAGCAGGAGGGTAATGAAAGACGATGACAGAGAACATCCAAGCAGATGATTAATTGATTATTTTATTCATACCTCTTTTCTGCTGCCTCTAAACAAAACAAAACACAAACAATTAAATCTGATTAATTTATTTAATGCCTAAAAATCTTAACAAACATACAGCGAAGGTTTAAATAAAAATGTAGGGCAACATTGCATTGTTTTTTTCAAGTATTAATTAAAATGGCTCCAACTGAATCCGATTCTTGGCTAATTTATGCCCCATTTTTTACAACCTACATTTTATGCACCCTGGCAAAGCAAGGAAGCCCTTCTTTTGACACTTTTCTAACTTTTTATGTGAAAACTAGGCTTTAAAGACTAGTCCTTTAAAAACAAGACTCCATTTTTCCCACTTAACAAGCAGGGATCATACGGAGACGGCATCTTGCTACCGCCTATGCATACCTAAAAACAACGCAAAAACAAAATAGGTTTTAAAAGTCATGTCTAAGGGATTCACATGAGTAAAAGTTTGTCTGAAAACACTTAGATATTGAAAATAAAATTGGTGAAAAATAATCCTAAATCCAAAGAATGTAAAGATAATTAACTTTAGTCTTTTACACCAAACTGTATGCATGTATTTTCGCACTGACTCCATTAATTATCTAGTATCTTTTTTTTAATCACGGCCGAATTATAAAAAGCAGAGCAACCAATCTCAATCAGCTTGTTTTTTTTATTTTTTTATGTCTGATTCCTTAAGTAAACAGATCAGCACAAATTTTACAGTTTTCCATAAAAAAAAGGCAAATCCCAACCTTTAAAGTAGTAGACGTGGAAGTCTGTTAATGGATAATTCCAGTAACTAATAAATCCAGGGAAGCTTTAAGAATGTGACATTTTTGTGACCAATAAGTCCAAATTTAATGTAATGCAAAGCATCCCAAGTAAACCTGTTTTTTGTTCATTGTGTCAACCCGGCGAACTCTGCTAAGTTGATTTATTATATGTCATCGCACGCTTTGATGTTAACGTCTTTTCGCCTCTTGCGACCACATTTTACCCATTATTTACCAAGAAGACATATTGTCTTTGCAGAGAAAGTTTGCTGGAGGGTTGAAACTCAAATTCCAAGAAAAGTCACAGCCAGACAGACTGGAAGACGACTCATAAGAAATACTACGAAGTCATTAGTTTTCTTTTCTCATGTACACTGACAATAAAAAGCCAGATTGTTTTCACTGCATGGAGAAATAAAAAGTCTTATTCTTTGTGTGTTTTTGGGTTGATGATATAAAAGGCAAAGAAAAAATAAAAACAAGCTGATCAGGTCAAGGTGTACAGAGCAGACACTGGCACAATGTAAGCTTTCTCATGCTAATTCCTTTACTTATTACTTCGTCATTCTGCGAGTCTCATTCCAATTTGTACTTAAATCTTTCCAAACTTTACGGTTTGTAAAAAAATAAATACAATTCCCAGAGAGTGGTAAACCCCTAAAAATACATATAAGTGTTCAATTCCATTTATTTAAAAAGGAAATAGAGAGGGAAATCATTATTTATATTAATTAAATTGGTTAATTTTATAAACATTTACATTTTTACTGATTTATTTCAACATTCAAAGGTCATATTATATTATTTAGGAGGCATTTAATGGTACATGAGGGATTGCTGAAAAGCAATCGTTTCAGTGTTTTTAATCCCAGGTGAGTGAAATCTGCAAGTGATTTTTTTTTTGTTTATGCTGTATCTTTGACTGGAAGGAAATCATTTTCTTGTAAAGTGCTTTGAAACAAAATTTTGTAATTTAAATAAACTGAATCAATATGATTATTGAAATCATTTTGTCATCATCAGTGTTTTCTTTTTTTTTTTCTCTCTCATGATTCCCAGCTTGGAAACTTGTGCTTTAAGTTAAGGTTGCAGTTGGCAGCAGTGTTTATTTCACAACTTGCATCGTTCAGCATGGATTTGAGTTTTTGTTCTCCGTGCATGTGTGAGTTCTCTTTTGGTACTCCAGATTCTTTTCCTAGTCCAAAAGTATGATGATACAGTTTATTGATCACTCTAAAATTGGCCTTAGCTATGATTGTGTGTTTCCACGGTTGTTTATGCTGGACTATATTAAAGGATATCTCTTTAATATTCAAACGGGACCAGAGAGACCCAAACTATGGCGGCGGCGTTAACACGGGCCGAAGCGAGTTGGCGTGACCTGCGTGGTTTGAAACATGTTTACGTTGCTAGGAGATTAAAATTAAAATATGTTGATTTTATAGAAAAGCCAGAGAATCCATTGTAAAAGAGCCCCTTTTATTTAATCCTCAGCTAATCTTTCCTAAAAAAAAAAAATTATTCTGTTCAGTAACTGTTTTGTTTGAGCTAATATAGTTCTTTGTACGAGATGTTTCGACCCTGCACCTGTGATCTAGTCAGATGGTCCATTTTCTGTCCGGATCACCATCCGGTGAGGTTCATCTTCAGTCGCTGCCTTCAGAAGATGAAGCTCCTCCTGTTTTTGTTTTGTTTTTCCAAACCGAATTGTCACCATGCATCAGGTTTCAGGGTGACACAGTGATGTAAATTTGCTTCCGATTGCGTCCTTTGATGTTCATTTCTTGATAGTACCGAGGAGTTTGTTGTGGTGCGGTACGCTTTGTCTGCGTGTTTACTTTGCTTCTGTCTTTCCAAAGCCCTTCGCTAAGAGCTAGTATAAACAGAGGTCCAGACACATTCAGAGCGAGACAAAACGTTTGATCCAAAAACCCTTTAACCTCAGCAGGCAGGCCTGTCGTCAAACATGAGTTCATTGATTGGATGATAATTAGCGTCGTTCGCTGAATACGGCTATTGTCGACCGCTAATCTGAGAGGAGTAAGGGCGAGGAGGAGGAGGAGGAGGGGGGATGAAGCCCCGCTGCAAAACGACTTGCGAGTGACACTGATGTCAAACACATGTTTTCCCCCGCAGTAGAACAGAAATAGACAACCGTATTTAGAGGGTTGGTTTTCATGCAGGCTCCAAGAACTGATGTTTGCAATCTGGGAGCCACAGCGGGTTTTTACATGATCAGTAATTCAAAAAGTGGTCGGCCGAGGAATTCATCTTGTGCCTCTTTGTTTTGCTGTTGCCATGCACTTGTGCTAAAATACCATTCGGCGCAAAGGGGCCGCCATTAAGACAGCAGAAAGTATGTCGGACGCCGTCCAAGTCCTATCGAATGTCCAGAGGAGGCGAAACACAAATATTGTCGGAAGGGAAACCAAGAGGCGTTCTGGTGGACACTCTGGGTGAATAAAGGGGCTTACTGATGAGTGTGTCAGGGTTCATTACAGCTGTTGGTGTCCAGATATTATCCAGATGTGGATCTGGCAGATGTTAAAATAGCAATTTGAAGGACAACAAAAGTAGTTATGTCCACTGTGGTTCAGCTAGAAATCTGCAATCCTCATTAAGAGTGCAAGGTGTCTTTTTCTCCTTCTGTGCACTTGTCTTACTGTATTTGAGTACAAGCATGGACAGAAGGTTAACCGAAAGGTCTTTGAACTTTCAACTGGAGCGCCAGGTGTGCTCTGTTCGCTGACAGGCGACAAAGATGATTGGCTGATTACCAAATTTTCTGTAGAAACATTTTCATTCAGTGAATCTGAATACTTTCAATTTGTTCCAAGCAAACTTAGATAAGTAGGAATTTTTTTATGGAGACATCTCCTATGAAGATCGACTTCAACGATGTAAACAGCCACAGCATCACAGACCCTCCGTTTTACCTAACAGTGAGATTATCTCCAAATTTATGCCTTGCTTTGTGTGACCATCACCGTTCTAGTTGTTTTAAAGGTTCAAATTTAATCAGGTATTAAGCCAAACAACCATTTTTTTTGTCTTATAAGATCAACACGTTTTATGCCAAAGGCCTGTTGTCTTTCCCATTTTGAAGAGTGACTTGGATGTTTAAACATGAAACCAAATGCTTCAGTTTTAAACCCTTTCTGTTTGTATTTTTTTGGCAATAAGAAAAAACAGCTATGATAATTAAGTGACACAGATCATTTATTATTCAGACTTCTAGATACAAGCCGATTAAGGTAAATAGAAATTTTCTTGGGAATATTTTCAATTCAAGAGCCAGTCGTCCCCACATCTCTCTAACCTGTAAGGTATGTTCTCACATATTTCCCTCGCCACCTTAATGTGTTGTCATATTTTTAATCCAGCTAATCGAAGCTAATAGACTCCGATCAGCATTTTCGTAAAACAATTTTCTGTTTGCAGACAGAAAGTTCCCACGTGCCTTTGAACCTCCATCAGAGAGACAGGTGTCCTGGATCTCTCAAATGCGTCAGACAAAGGCTTCAACCTCTGTTGTGCTACAAGAAAAGACTTCTCGATTGCCAGGCTGCCTCAAGCCACATTTTATTCTGATGGTCTCATTCAGAGACAGAAAAGCATGAAAGCCCTTTCACCACTGTAATAAAACATAACTTACACATGGTGCTATTTATACAAAAGGCATCGCTTTACTTTCTCTTAGCTTCCTTTTCATACAAACCGGACACATCTATATTTGTTTAGCTAGGGGTTTTGTTTACTTTTCTAGGTTTCCGGTGCTATAACAAGACGGTTGTGAGAACATTATTCATTCCCCGAGTACGGTTGGATGTGGCGTTATTATAGATGTGTTATTTTCACATAATCCCTTAGCTGTGTGTGGGGCAAGTCGTGGCACTGAAGCCTTCAGAAAGACAAATATATGACTATGGAGTTTAAAAAGCATTTAGAAACCGCTTGTCTTTAAAGCTGAGTTTGGATAGGAGTAAAAAAAAGAGGATACATTTAGCGACTGGCTAAACAAACAGAGCTGAGCTGACACAGTAAGTAGTTAGCGCTAATATTCCACTGACTGCCTCAATGGTTTCCAAGTAGTTTTCCCAGGAATACTTTGGCAGTAAAAAAAACTATATATATATATATATATATATATGTGTATATATATATATATATATATATATACACCGCAAAATGAAGTCAGACTTTCATTTAATGTCCGAGGACCGACTGTATGCTGGAGAGGTCTAAAGTTTCAGCTTCTTAACGTTAAATGGCTGGAGCTGCGGTTAATAGGAGCAACAGAGGAGGACAGGATGAAATATGAACGTGACAGCAGGACTCAACCTTTCTCCACATGCAGCGTAAAATAAAGCAAGGTCCTACTGTTACGTCCGTTCACCAGCTACGCTGACATGAGTTATGAGGAATTTAGGTCGAGCCAAAGGGAGTAGCTGCTGCTTTAGAATGAATATTATAAAAATATTTGATCCCTCGTGTTTAATTTGACCTTTTGTGAGTCAATATTTTAATGAAACCCCTAAAAAAAAGTTTTGTTTAATGAAATGCCCAGGTACTAAAGTTCCTTCAAAAATCTCCTTTTTGTTGTTTTGCTGGGGTTTATTTTGTTGTTGTTCTTAAAAATTGCCTTGACTGCAGATTTGGACAATTTCAGGCAAACAAATGTTTTCTGATATTCCCGGCGGATGTGATGGAAGTATGACACAGTATGACCGAATAAAAAATATTTAGATAAGTTAACATTTGTTGGGTTGCCAGCGTTTGCTAGAGCAAAGATTGATTTTGTGAAGCTGTTCTCCTTAATATGGGATTTGTTTTTCTATTAATAATGAAAGGATTGAATCTCTTTAAAAAAGGATATATATGTTGTAAGATTTTGTGGCCACAGTAGAAGAATGACTTTGCTTTTTCTTTTCTTTCTAGAAAGAGGTGCCAGTAATTGTGGAGAGTGCTGTAAAATAATTTTATCTGGACTGGATATGACAGGGCATTTTGTGTTCTTAGCCAGTTTAGTTGACCAAGGAGACAAAATGTGTTTTTTTGTTTTTTTTAACGGCAAAATAAAAAGTTTTTTCTTTTATATCCCTTTAATTTTACCGCTGACCCCTCTGATATATGATGGAAGCTCTTGGGGGGTCAGAGTCGCAGCCCGGTAATCATTACTCCTCCGTAATAACACGGTGTGGGACTGCGAAATGAGAAGGGCTTGGTACGTGCTCGGCTGTAGTTTGCTGATCTTTCAGACTTTGGACTCCAGAGTTGATGAGTCAACTTTCCGATATGAAGACGCACCGAAAACACTTGTTAAATAAGATCTGGAGAAAGGAAGTAAATACAGCCACGGTGCCAAAACGTTTACCCTGACGTGCACTCTGACCCAGTGACAGTGCGAGTATCTTAACCCTAATGTGAGAGCATTGACCAGGGCCGGCTGTCACGCAGGGCCAGAAACGTTGAACTCTCAGCTAAACGCTCTAAGCTAATATTGTTTTAATGTCTACGCAGGGGGATGGAAATATTCTTGCACTGGAGGCCGGCTGTAAAGTAAGCGCGGACCACACACCGAACTGCTGAGGCTTTTCAGCCAGTGTAGCAACTATTTCAGGTTTATGTGGGCGGAAGCTCTTCTCACCCCCCCCCTCCCTTTTCAACACACGCACACACATATTCGGCTCTACCTGAGTGAAATAGCTTTTCTAGACGTCCTTTCTCAAGGTGACTCACCAGCCTCTCTTTTGTATTTCGCAAGTGAGGGATAGACGCTACACGCAAGGATTGCAGGGACACTTTGCATGCCAGAGGAACGACCTGGTTTTGACGTCACGCAGAGATCAGAGTCCTGATGTGACACAAGAGGATTCCCTCTGGTTACTAGGCGACGGGGTTCCGGTTGTGGATAAACAACGGGGTTCCTCGTGGCACACCTGCGTTTGAAAGTCGACCCTGCCACGGTGTCAGATCCTCTACCTGTTGTCTCACCGCTGTTGAGTAACCGTGGTTATTTTCCATTGCCGGAAACGATCGCGAGGAATTTGTCATAAAATGTGTGGCAGTAGCGCTGCGTTAGCATGACAACCAAATAATAGTAGGTCGAGGGCAAAGGCGAAGTGTTTTTATGTTGTTCGCCTGTGTGTGCAGTGACACTGTAAGCACGACAGGGTTCATTTAATATGTTTATTCGCACGTCATGGCTCAAAGTTTCAGTTAAACAGTTACTGTTGGATAGACGCATGAAATTCCTAGCCAACAGTTAATATGTGCACATTTATTTAATGGGATGATAAGGAATTTCCTGCCTTTGACCCTGTATACCAGTGATGTACATAATAATTTCTACATGGGCCAAAATCATCAAAAGTACTCGTTGGCAGAAATCAAAAACAAGTCTTAATAAATATTGGTAATACGTAATCAAAAAGCATGAAATATTTTACTTAACAATTAGAGTAGTCACATCAGAACAGGGATGTGTAAATTATTTATTAAAAGTAATGTATTCAGTATTATTTTGTCCTATATTTCACCAGGTTTAATAGATTACTCAAAGCAGATTTAGGGAGCACCAAAATCTGCTTTTGGAAAAAGGTAAAAGGATAGATGTGGTCCTGTTTCCAAAAAATAATAATAATAATAATTAAGAAAATGCAAAAAGTTTGCGAAAACAAAAGAAAAACACTTTATGTTATTTTTTTCCCCCCGACTAAAACAAAAACCCAATCTGCACTAAACATTTGCACTGGGGAGGCAAGTTTGTATCGATCTTAAATCAACTTTAGGGGACACAGAAAATCAGTCCAGGTTACATAAATTCAGCCTTTACTTTCACTTAAGAGACGATGATATTTTTCTTAAGAAGCAAATTTCACACATTTTTTAGGAGATAATTATTTTAAAATCCATTTAAACTGAACCTTTTTCATCTCCCCAAGCTGAAGGATCAGAGTCTCACACAAACAACTAGCTAAGAATCAAAACAACAAGCTTCCACTAATTTCATATGCATATAAAGAGGAAAGTTTACTGAATATCCAACCAGGCAAAGAGCTATTTTGCCTGTAAGACAGAAAAACAGGAAAAGCAATAAGCGAAGCTACAATTCAGTTCATTTTAGAGATGAACGCTGTTTGAGATAGATTAAAAAGGGTCAGTGACAGTAGAGTAGTAAACAAGCTGGGCAGGATTGGCAGATATCTTTTTAAATATATAAACGTACATCTAAATAATCTATCGGTATTCCTATTGCGACATTTTACCCACGAGTCCCTTCATTCAAACGGGTTTTTCTTGAACTATGCAGCAATCAAAGGCCTCCTCCTGTTATTTGTGGGAAAACAACCAGATTATTCAAAGATCTTTTCATCGACCAAATCTAAAATATATTTAAAAAAAAGGTAGCTTAAAGAGCTAGAAGCTAAAAGTTACATAGGTGCAATGCAACATGTAACGTTAACAGTTGCCATTTGCAAAGTGGCCACACCTGGGAGGGTAAATACATTTTCCTCTGTGCTGATTTTCTGTAGTGCCAAGATCAGAAATGGAAAACGTATGGTAGACATTTGCATCTGCAGGTCTGTCAAGACAGTTTACATTATGGCAACTAATGTATATGAAGGTATATTTGGTGTACGAACTATTAAAATGGGCAGGTAAAAAGCAAATAAGGTGGAAGGTTTTGGTTTCTTGATCAACAAATACTGAGAGTCCACTTTACACCTCAGTTCAAGTGTGAAGGAGCAGCAAGTTTTGTGTAATCAGCAATCGATTAAATTTCTTTTTCAGATTTTTTTCCTCAGAAAATATGCTTTCAGAAAAAGGTTTTTAATATCAGCACTAAGACTTTTAGCAGTTGGACAATCCTAGTCTAGGATCTGACCCACTTCCTTCCAGTAGACCGCTGGAAACAAACTGGAGCATCCTCTACCACCATGCAAGGATAAGTAAGGTAAGTAAGTACATTTTGAAATACATAAACAACAATTTAAGGCGAGGGAGGTAAATGTTTTTTTCAAATAGACCAGCATACATTCGTGTTTTCCTACACCGACATGTCTGTCACGAATGCTAAGAGATGAGGTATGTGTGGTTTCCTCCATGAATGTGTGCCTCTCATCTTCTACCAAGTAGCACCTCGTCACATCTGCTGCCAAATGTCACAGAAGCCTTCTTCAGTCTGCGGGAGGAAGAACAAGCTGACCAGGGGTTAGCATCGCTTAGACGGTTATGTACGCTGGCATCTACTCGAACCAGGGAAGTGTTTTTCTACAGGGGCTCCCAAGTGTTTCCCAGAGACATTTCGAAAGCTTGATGTTGACAAGATAGACCTAATCTAGTCTGAGTAGGGGTTATTAACCAGCCTCATACCTGTCATTCACCTCAGCGCTCCCAGGCAGGGGAAAATAAAGCCTTACACCCACGCAGGCTCAGATGTGCAGATTAGGGCTGTGAACCAGACAAAACTATGTATAAACCCTCCAAAAGACACAAGATACTGTCTTTTACATGCACGCAGAGAGGGAGGGGCAGGAGGTGCCCTGGGTACCTGTCCGTTTCCTACTTGCTGTCCCAGGCGAGCTTTTTCATGTGTGTGTTTGTTGAGGCCTGCCTTTCACCTCAACAATTGCGTTTAATAGCAATGTGGCTAAATAGAAAGATCTGGTTATAAAAAGAACTGTTTCCTCCAAATATTACGTTATGGGCCTCATATTGAGGTTACATAAAACTGGTTTTATTTTGATTATTTTCTTAACCCAGTGATCACTGCCATAGTGGTTTAACAACCTCCCAAAACACAGACATAATTTGGCCGCAGAGACAACTTCTAACGTTCAATTTAAAGAACACACACGGCCTCAGTCGGCTGCTCCATTCGGGGTCAGGCACCCTGCATCAGTTTGATCTGAAAAACAACACGCTGCGTGACTGTCACCTGAGGAACACGTCTCAACGTGCACAACTCATCTAATCTCATCGATCAGGAGGAACTCTAATCTGAAAATGTCAGATCAAAAGAGTAGCCTTAAATATGACAACAACATCCTTAACAGGAGGAATAGAAAAGCCAAAAGTGCTGCAAGTCAGAAAATTTAAAAGTCCCAAAATTTATATGTATTTATGTGGGAATACACTATCTATATTTATCTGCATGAAGGA
>JAVLVB010000957.1:679453-702978 GCA_032876305.1 Orestias chungarensis
AAAAAAAAAAAAAAAAAACTCGCAGACGAGGAATCGCAGGAAGTCTGCCTGCGCAGCACTTCTGCCCCGAATCCCGCAGCCGAACGCGCGTCTCCCGGCCCGGCCGTGGGCCCGCGAGTCAGCAAAACAGTACGAAATAGACGGCCTCCGAAAAATATCATTATGGCTTTGCGAGATGAGAAGGGGAACCGGAGGATGTTTGTAGTGCATCGTTTGGTAAGTACAGGCTGCCTGTGTGGTCTGGATTTATCAGGCTTCTTGTAGACGGCACGGTCAGAGGGTAAAGAAAAACACATGTACCAACTTGTTCGAGTTCTCTCACCTTCAGCGCCAACGTTTGAAAGGACGACCTTATTTTCGCCGGGCCGACGTGTGGGGTTAGCATGGCTTTCCTGTTAAAACTTACAAGGTGGAGCTGCTTGCATCATGCATGCTTCACATGTGCGCTCCCCCTACACTTAGTGGTGGAGTTAAGAGAAACTTTCTCATGCTTTGATATTTACATGCGTCTAATTAAACTTTGTGGCCTCTTCTCACACGTAGAGAGTGGTGTCACTTGGCTGCATTAGAGTCTGAGACCCAGTCTGCAGTTGCCCTGTAATAAGGGGACGGTTGAAGGCTTGACACAGGAGTCTGATGGGAACGGAGGAGATGGAACCATCGATGCTGGGATGGATGGGAAGATGGGAAATTGGATTTTGGATGAAAAAACTGAACGTTTCCCACGTGTTGTCATTGCACAACTGCAAACATCAATGCAGTTTATGCGATATTGCATAACTGTAAATCGGAAGGAGAAGAAAATTTTGTTTTTTATAAAGAACTAAGCGTGGATTTATGTTTAGGCACCTTCTTATAAAAGAAAAAGGAGCCTAGAAGCCTAAAATAACTCTGACTCGTGTTCTGATGAAGCAGAGTAAGCGGGAACCAGAAGACCTGAGCGGCCTCGAGGGATGATATGACAGCAGCAGTTGTTTAATGTATGTTGTAGCTAAGCTACGCAGTGATTTATAAACTAAGATAAGTATTTTAAACTCTTTTTTCTTAGCTACAGGGAAACTGTGTAAGGACTTCAGAACTGGAGTGATGTGCTCTATTTTCCTAGTTTTAGTTAGAATGCGAGCAGCAAGGTTCTGGATCGGGAGCAGCTCTGACTGACTTTTTAGGCAAACCTGTTGCAGTAATCAATGCTACTAAGGATACATGCATGGACGAGTTTCTCTTGATCTTGTTGGGACATCCGTCCTTTAATCCTAGATAATGGTGTCACAATACAACTTTTACATATCCAATATGATACCGATATTGGAGTCTTCAGTGTGGTATAATACGAGTATTGATCTGATATGATATAGGCATGAATTACAAATACTATTATATTACTTTTGTTGTGTATAATGTTTGTTTGAGAGATTACTCAGACGAATTATAGCAAATTAGCAAACAGTTTTGTAGTGGGCTCTGCAAGCTGGATACAAGCTCCTGGAACAGACTGGTTGAGTTGGAACGCAATTTACGGTTGGAGGCTGATTTTAACTTTTTTGCTGATATTGGACCAGATGTAAATTGGATCGAGACACAATAATCTTAGGTTATTTAAGGTTACTTACAATCCCTGGGGAAAAAAAAAGAAAACATGTGGAAGTAGGTTCTCAGGTGTTATGAGACTAAAATGTATGCTAAATGTTAGGTGTGGTGAAAACTTTGGGGATGGTGTTAGGAAAGCTGGTCAGAGTTGATAAAAAGATGGACGAAGCTAAATACTGGCAACAAACCTGTTAAAGGTTGCTAAAAACATTTCTTCCAAACAAGCATGTTAGACTGAGCAAGTCAAAGCTCAGACTGATGTTCAAGAACTCTTCTAGATCGCTTCTGACTCCGTTTAAACTACACTGCAGAGACTGTGCAAACAATTCAGTGTGTGGATGTGAACTGCAAAGATGGGTGATATTCAATAAAAACTCAAATAGAAATACCTGGTCTCAAAAGGTATTTGAAAAACATATAGTAGCAGTTCAAAATGAAAGATACTTCATTTATCTCAAAGGGAAATTAAATGTTATCATAACTCATATCAAGTATCAAGAGTCATTGTGGATAGTGATGCTATGAGCAGGAAGGATCTCGAGAAGCAGTCAGTCTTGCAACGAATCGGACAGGCTTCTGACTGAAGATTGTTTCTGTATGACTAACAGACTAACAAAATCGGTTATTGGAAAGCCCTACTGATCCGCCTCATTTGCTTTTGATGCTCCTTTTTGAATCCCTGTCTGCCCGTGCCGTTAGAAAGGCGGGCAGGGAGACGTTAGAGTCTGGGATATGATCGTGGAAGAGATGGTTTGAATTACCGCTTTCTTTCTCTGCTCTCTGGTTCAGCTCTGCACTTATAAGGTCTCCTTTTCAACTCCTCTGGGATTCCAAGTCGTAGTCTATGAACTATTAGAGGTTTTGAGATACTAATCGACCAAACCAAAACAAAAGAAAAATACAAACAAAAGTCTATAGAAAGCCCGCTAGAAAAAAATCGTTTGGGTGTTGTGTGGCTCTAACAAACCGACCTTTACAGGTGGCTTCCTATCAGGAAGTTTGATGGTTTTCAGAACTAGAAGACGCTCTCTTTATTTTCCAGCTGTTCAAATAATTTCTTAAGTTGACTAAATGTTCTACCTTTAGGGGCGGAGAACAGAAACTGTTCGACTTCTTCCACTCGTTATTTGTTTGTCATATGTGACCTTGAGGTCAGGATGAACCTCATGCAGTTAACGCTTGGAAAAACAATTAAACAAAAAAACTGTTGATTTGAGCGAATTCAAACCAACTTACAGTTGTAGGTCGCCTTGTTCTCGAAGCTACGGCAATAACACCCCGAAGGGTGTGTCAAGATTGAAGCGAACAGGAAACCCTCACATGTTTGAATACAAGTCATCAAGGTTTGTAGAAAACCACAAAAGAGGATCCACCACAACAGCACAGATGAGCAAGTCAGAAGTTCATCGGAGGAGAGTTCGCGCTGGTCATTACAACATATGACTACGCATTAACGTTTTTGAATAAAAATTTTATTTGGTTCTATTTTATTTATTTTTTTTAAACATCTCTTATTTTTCTGTACTATTTTTACTTTCTTACAGGAAAAACTGCCTCTTTAAGGGCGCGGTTTTCGTGCAGTTTCCATGTATTTACAAGACAGATATCACATTATGGGTAATTGAACCAATATGGACAAATCACAGTTCCCAATCAAGCATCTCCCCTTCATATTTCAAATATCATGCATATCAATTAACTTTGAGCGTCTCGTTTCCGAGTGGGCAGCATAATAAAATCTTACTTGTGAAGACGGCGGAAACATGCGGAAGCTGGAAAATGTGACCTCTCTGCTCTTTTAATGATTCATTCACTGAGAGTTGGGACATATACGCGACTCTTAGTAAGAGATGGAGGTCCGACATCAGCTCCGAAGTATTAACCCCGAGTTTGTTCTACAGCTTATTGCCGAAAATATGTAGCGTGTTGTTGAGGCATATTTACAAACCCAATGTTTACATATGATATGAATGCTTGCTTTGTTACTGGAGCACTCAGCCTTCAAACCAAAATAACCAACGTTAGCTTGTTACTGAAAATACAACAAGTTGATCTGAAGGACGAGGGGCCTTCAGTTTATTCATATCTGCTATTAACAGGATTAAACATTTACCAACAGATAAAGTTTGTGACCAATTTTTTTATAGTATTATAATATGCAGTGTTGTTACAACACCATATCAGAGGGACCATGCAGCATAATTTCATCATTTATTGCTGCAGTTCTTTAAAGCTTCATTGATTTTCAAAGCTAATCAAACATTTGAGTTGGGTTGTTGTCAGAACCTTAAATTTCAGAGCTCCTGGGTTTATTTTGAGTTTCTTTCTGCTCTGACTCTAGACGTGGGCAGGTTTAAATAAGTTTTAAAGATCAACACGAATCTGCTTGGCTTTAATAGTTTGTAACTCTCGTCTTTTCTATTTTAAAGAGCGGCACCGTAGACCCCCCTTTGTTGCCTCATGCTCAAACTTCAGGAAAGTAGATGGTTATACATTACTAACAAAAGGTTTCACTATATACTGATAAACTCAAAAAATATATATAAACACATTGATTGCATTTAAGTATATATAAAGATAAGTTTAGGTTGTAAGGGGGTTGTTGACATTTGTTTTATAAATGTAGGGAAATAAATATAAAATACAGCTAAATATAACTTATTGGCCTGAAAAAATAAAATAATAATAATAATAAACAGAAGATTGCGTAAATTTTCATATCGGTGCATCGTTAATTTTCTTTATACAAAAATCATTACTGAGAGTATTAATGTCACCCTCACATTTAAGGTAAAAAGTTTTTAAGTTTAGTTTTAGCTTAAGACAAAAAGAAACAAAAACCTAACCAGACTGAAAGGAATCCATCACACAAACATAAAACTGGGAATGTAATTACGCAGAGGTTCACTTACAATATAATATTCTCAAATGACACCGAGAAGCATTTCCTCCCCCTGACCAGGACATGGGGAAGCATAATTTTGTGTTGCGGTGCTACACGTATAATCACGGGACAACTGTAATCATATGGTGAATGCAACACGTGTGTGTCAGACTGTGGTCAGCATGAGGGGGAGACCTGAAATATAAACATTAACTTCTCTCTGTTGCATGGAAATTACAATCAAAAGCCTATTAATCTACCAACCTGACTGGAAGTGATGTTTGTCATTATGATAAAACCAGAGGGCCAAGTTCATGTTGATGAGCACTTGACTTCTGCATGAGTTTACCTTCAACACTCTTGAGAGTCGCTGCTGTAGTGCGTCAGTGGAACAGGCAGACACATGTTGGCAAGGTATAGCGCAGGTAAGCACCGTATGGTTGACTGAGCAGATTTACAGAAATGTTTTTGAACTTTTTGCTCGGGTTTAAAGGAAAAGCGCTTGTGGGATTAGGGCTCGACAGCGGTAATATGTTCGTTAAGCCTACCTGGATCCCGGAGGTGGTGAAGTACGGGATCTCAAACTTGACACTGATTGGTGGTTTCCCCTCTTTGTCTTCGGCCTCTACGCTCGGCAGGCCAAAGTGAGCGCGCATCAAGTACTCCTTTCCCCCCTGCGATAGGTGGCAATACGAGCTCTTTATTACAACGTAGTGATGCGGTTACAAATGTATCGGTCTTATTATTGTTTTTCACAGACGTTTGTTGTGACAGCTACGAATAAATGCATGAACAAAAAAACAAGGTTATGTGCATCAAAAGATGGATTAAGAGCATAAAAGAAGCAAAATTTAACTAAATAAAAAGAGCCTTTAGTTTGTTTGTAAACCGTCACTATGAAACTACTGAGTCAAGCTCTGTGCTCACTGGGAACGACTTGATTGACCAGACGATCTCACTATTCTCCGGCACCCACTTCACGCTGCCCACTGTGGTCTTGAATTTGGGTGAGTCAGCGTCCGTTGGCACCGGAATGTGAATCTCCACGTTGTTGGCCGTGGAGCGCCTCTTGAATTGGCTCTTTGCCTGAGAGAGGGAGAACAGGCAGGGCAGGTTCAAAACAACGTGACGCCTCAGCTGGGTCTTAATCAGGACATCTATTCTTTACAACAAGATCCATGAGTCAGTGTAGCTTGGACGCACGTGAACGCACTTCAGACCAGCCTTTACAGCCGAAATTTTTTCTTGTTATTGTTTGTGTTTTATTTTTTTACAGGAACCATGAGATCAGGATGCAGCAGCGGTGTGATCACACCGCAACTCATCAATGTGCTTAGAAAGCATCCTACCTTTATCATGTACTCAATCCGGCTGTGAGAGTGCTTCTCGATCACAGACTCGATCCAGATCAGGGGCTTCACCTATCAGACAAACCATTAGGATTAACAATTAACAAACTTAACTACAGGTCTCTGAAGGGCTTGTCAGTTTAAACAGCACGTCGCCATCGCCACCTAGTGGGTGTCTCCAAACTACTACATGGTGAACAATTCACAGATGCAGAAATAGGAGAGAAATCAGCCTTGCTTCCATAATTACAAGTAGGTTTCAAGAAATTAACCATCATCATTTTAATATATGTTCATTACAAACTGTAGAATATTATAGCTTGCAGCCCAAGTGACATTTTTCACCATTTTACAATATTACATGCAATGTTAACTTTTCGGCTATAATCGTTTCGGCCAGGAAATAAGTTTCTGTATTAAAAATCCATTCTTTCATCAGTCTTATCAGAATAGTCTAATTATCTCGGGGTTTAGGTGGAAGCAAATAGACTCAAAATGATCAGGCATTCAGGCTTGTCACTCTTTGGACTGAATTGCTGAAAGAAATAATTATTTACTTTAATTTTAAGTTATGATTAAATAAACGTATAATTAAAACGAACTGTCTGATTTTAATACATAAACTGAGCAGAGAACAGAGGAGGAAAACAATTATTTGATCCCTTGCTGATTTTGCAATTTTTCCCACTGACAAAGACATGAACAGTCTATAATTCTAATGGTAGCTTTATTTTAACAGTGAGAGAATCCAGAAAATTACACTGTGTAAAATATATAAAGTTACCTGCATTTCGCAGAAAGAAAAATGTATTTGATCCCCTACCAAACATTGAGAGTTCTGTCTCCTACAGACCAATTGGACGCTCCTAATCAACTTGTTACCTGCATTAAAGAGAGCCGTCTTAAATTGTCATGTGTATTTAAAAAAAACACATGTCTACAGACTCAATCAGTCTGACGCTAACCTCTGCTACATGGGCAAGACCAAAGAGCTTTTTTAAGGATGTCAGGGACAAGATCATAGACATGCACAAGGCTGGAATGGGCTACAAAACCATAAGTAAGACACTGGGTGGAAAGAAGACAACTGTTGTTGCCATTGTGAGAACACGGAAGAAATACAAAATGACTGTAAAACAACCTCGATCGGGGGCTCCATTCAAAATCTCACCCCGTGGTGTATCCTAGACCATAAGGAAGGTGATAAATCAGCATAAAACTACATGGAGGGGACTTGTTAATAATCTTAAGGCAGCACAAAAGTCACCAAGAAAACCATTAGTACCACATTACGGCGTAATGGGTTAAAATCCTGCAGTGCCTGCAAGGTCCCCCCTCCTCAAGAAGACGTGTGCGGAACCGTCTGAAGTTTGTCAATGAACACCTGGATGATTCTGAGAGTGATTCGGAGAAGGTGCTGTGGTCAAATGAGACAAAAATTGAGCTGTTTGGAATTAACTCAACTAGCCGTGTTTGAAGGAAAGGAAATGCTGACTAAAGCATGGAGGTGGAAACATTATGTTTTGGGGAATAACTTCACCGTTTCAATGGGAGAATGGATGGAGAGAAATATCGTAAAATCCTGAGTGACAACCTCCTTCTCTCGGCCAGGAAATTAAAAATGGCTCATGGCTCGGTCTTCCAGCACGACATTGACCCAAAACACACAGCCAAGTCAACAAAGGAGTGGCTCAAAAAGAAGCAGATTAAGGTCATGGAGTGGCATAGCCAGTCCCCAGACCTTAATCACATAGAACACTTAAGGAGGGAGCTGAAGGTCCTAGTTGCCAAACGACAGCCTCAAAATCTTAATGATTTAAAGAGGATCTGCAAAGAGAAGCGGACCAAAATTCCTCCTGACATGTGCACAAACCCCAAAATCACCTACAAAAAACGTCTGACTGCTGTGCTTGCTAACAAAGGGTTTTGCCACAAAGTATCAAGTCTTGTTTGCTAGAGGGATCAAAGACTTATTTGTATCTGCAAAATGTAAATAAAATTATACATTTTATAGAATGGAATTTTCAGGATTTTTGTCTAGATATTTTATCTCTCACTGTTAAAAAAAACGTAGCCTTAGAATTATAGGCCGTTCAAATCTTTGTCAGTGGGCAAACTTGCAAAATCAGCAAGGGATCAAATAATTATTTTCTAAACTGATTGTGCTGTGTAACCTTACCCACACCGACAGAGATTGTATGTTTGAGATCATTGTTATAGTAGTTTAAGTGCTAAATCCTAAATGCTTTCCGTGAAAGCTGGTTAATAAAATGCAAAATTTGGTTTAAAGCTAATATCAGTTCATATTTATTTGATCCAAAGTGTTTCTCGGAAGCAAAGGCAGAGATCTTATTAGATGTGCTTCAGTTTTAATTTTTTTTAAAGTAGGTTAAACAGTCAGTTTCCCTTTCAGTATCAACTGCCCACCATATTAACGCGAGTGAATCTCCATCCGTGCAGATGGAGAATTTGCATACAGTTGCAGGGCGGGATGTAGCCTTGTTGTTGTCTAATTGCTGTGATATCTGAATTACGGCTTTAGTAATTTCCCATGGTTGTTTATTCAAAAAAGTGAATACGTGCATGAATGACTGAACTGGACTTTACCATCCTTCCAGCAAATATGCAGCAGTTTCTTTTTTAACTGTCTGAAGAAAATGTTGGAGCTTTTTGGTGAGCCACAGTGTAAAATGATTAGTTTCATTTTAAAATGCTTCAACGCAGAAACTCTGACCCTTTGGTTTACAGAAATCAAATGATGAGAATGAATTTTGAGCTAACAAGCATCTTTTTGTGGTGTATGAATAAAGATGGAAGAAATGAAACAACAGTTTTTAGGCATTACTTACATGAGTGTTCAACCGGTAAGACATGAGCTCAAACTCTCCATCTGGAGGAATGAAGGAGATGGTGCGGTCGTTCTCAAACCGGGAAAGACGGACGCACTGGTGAAACTTGACGTCCTCCAGCTCAACTGATTTACTTTTCCCTCCTGCATTAAAAACATTTATCGAGAATAATTATGTCCCTGTAAAACTTTTTGTGATACGTCATGGTAGGCGGAAAAGCTTTATTTCAACTGAATGTGTCCAACACATGTATGTAAATCTAGCACAATATCATTGAGTTTAATTATTTTAGCTTTTCATTCACAAAGTGAAATTCTTTATACAGATTATTTACAATTGATATCAGCTAATGAAAACCATCAACTCTGTTTTTCTTAGAAAATTTGAATATTACATAGAAACATCTTTTAACGCAGAAATGTTATGGCCCTCTAAATTTACTTGGTAAGCCACATAAAGCCAATGGAAAGTTGAGCGGAAGGAAAATATTCACCACACAGGATAATAAAAGACTACAACTGTCCCATTAATCATGTAGAGGAAAATCAAGATCACAGAATCTGCAACTCCACAGACTTTGATGTCGCTTAAGGTCCACTGGGAGGTTTCTAATGATCTACAGCCATGGCATCAGTTGGTGTTGGTTCACTGAACCACAAAGTTGGCACAACAATTTACCTGGACATTTTAAGAGGGCTTTATGGTTCCCTCAGCAGAAAAGCCTTAAAGAGAAGCTGATTTTAAACTTCTAACAGGAAAATACCTGTTGCTATAACTGTGTTACTACTTTGGCAGTTTCACCTGAGTAATGTATGAAGCCCCAGAAATCCAGCTGCTATTAAAGCAACCTGGGCTTCCTTGTCACCTAAGCAGATCCAAAGGCTGATTTCCTCCATGACACGAAGTAGTAACGCAGTATCATAATGCAACAGACACCAAAGCAACTATTCAGTCCATATATGGTGCAGTAGATGAATATACTCTTTTAAGAAAATCCTCAGTTCTGAATAGAAAATCATTTTTATTGATCTGGTCTAGTATTCTTAAGTACTTTGGTAGCTAAAAACTAGACGACTAGTGGTTTCTTGAAGACTTTCCACTGTTTGGTCAGGTAAAGAAAACTTTTGGATTACAGGTGAAACATGTTCAACAAACAGTACAAGTAGTCTAGCTGCCTTCTACTTAAGCACTTATGGATTGTTGTGGGTGCCGGCAAATAATGGACCAGTGGTACTTGCAATAAAAATTTAAAAAACCTCTACAACTTTTGGTCTTCATTCACTGAAAGCCATAAGCTTCAACATCAAAGAAATTAAAACGGTTGAGATGTATGATTTAGTTTGGAAAGAATCTATTGACATTTAGTTTTTGGCCCGTAATTCTGAAATAAATGCACTTTTAGTTGGAATTTTATATTTACTGAGATGCATCAACGAAAGAGGGTCCTGCAGTGAGGAACTTACGTCCAGTGTTTTCAAACAGGACCTTGTCGTTCAGACCCAGCCTCAGCTCAGGCATCCCAGAAAGGAAAACACGCATCTTAATGGAACCAACGATCTCACTGCGCAAAACATTCCCATTGGCGCTAACCTGCAAAATTACAAAACTCAAAGTGTCAGTGAATCAGACAGAGAGAAAAAATGGTTAAAGGCCTTGAAAAACACAAAGGATCAACTGGCCTGACACACACAGGGAGGAAATAAATGATCACTCTTACTGAAATTCCTAAAGCAACCAAGGACTTTTAAACAAGGAGTCCCTACCAGGAGGTTTACTGACTCAATGACGTCCAAGAAGACTTCGTTCTTCCTGTACTTGATCCCTTCTGACCTCCAGGAGACAGCGTTGGTAACTGTGGCAGGGGGTCGTGGTGCGCCGGTGTCTAGCTTGTGACCCTCTTGGGTTATGTATCTAAGAGGCGGAAAAAAAAAGTTTAAACAGTCAAAACTGAAAAAAAAAAAAAAACAGCTGTGGTGCTGTGTTCCCATAAATCATCAAAGGAGAACAGAGCCCCCCCTGCATATTAAAGAAGGATTGTGTGACTTATTGCTGTACTCAGCCTGCACAGACAGGGGAAATCCAGACTAAGTCTGATACATATATGTATCATTTAGAATCTTTTAAGGGTAACAAACCTTAATTTGTTAGGAAGATTGAAAGAAAACAGTATGATAGAAAAGGCACTGACGTAGAAAATTTGTCTGACTTTAGTGACATCTAGTGGAAAAACTTTTACTCAGTGAATTTCCAGTTTATCAATCGCTAGTTAACTGCTTTTAAGCTGCAGTTGGTAACTTAATACAATGTAACTATACCTATGTTTTTTATTTTACTTGTGTCTTTTGTTTTTTACTTTCCCTTTATCTTGACAGAATGACATAAGAGATAATCTGTGACGGAAAAAAAAAAATAAAAAACATCAAGATGCTCTCCGAAACAAGATGTTCCCCGTCTTAGCATTGTCCATCACACTAATGTGGCACTCATGGTTTATCAAAAATATTCTGTCTCCTATTATACAGTTACAGTGACAGTTTTAACATACATGTCTTTATTTTTCATCAGAGTTACCTGCTGTAGCTTTAAGAGGACCCAAAGAAAAACACTCACTCTTGCAGAATCTTGCTGTCAGTGGTTTGGGGGTAACCAAAGTCCATCAGCTCATCCATCAACTCGTATATGATGACAAAGTTATCTCGGATGCTTTCTTCCTCCAACTCTTTAAAATACTCTGAAAACACCTGGAAAACCCCCCAGAAAGTTTGCTTTTCAAAACTGCATAAAGGTAATGTTAAAATTGTAATAATAATTATAAAAAACTACTAAAAATGAGTGTAGCTATAAACAAAAGCAAGCTAGATACTTTTATACCTGGATAATTTTGTACAAGAAGGAGAAAACCAGAGACACGCTGGCGTTTTTCTTGGATGTTGCTACCACTGTTGAGTGAGTTAAAGACGAAACGAAGCATGTATGAAATCATCAATCAACAATGTGCTTGTGTATATGTATAAAAAAATAAAAAAAAAGATTTAAAGCATTGAACACAAACACAAGAGAGTGAAGGGTTAGGATACGGTAAAGGTTATTGTGTTTGATCCACATGAAACGGACGCCGCCGTGAGCCAGGATCGGAGACAGCGTCCCCTCTTCCTCTTTGTCCATCAGCAGGGTCATGAAGTGCTCAATCTCAGACATGTCAACATCTCCTCTGTAATTACGGCACACCAGGACCTAAAAGGAACAATCAGACGGCGCATTCAGTCCTATAATATGTAGGTGGACTCCTGATAAACCAGCAATACCGGCAAAGATACCAGCAAATGCTGCTAACTCATTCAAAAAGCTGGCATAAAGGATTCAAGGCAGAGACTGTAGACTGCTTGAACAATATTGTTCACGATGGGCAACCCGTTCCACGGAGTTCATGGCAATCTAAAGCAATGGCAAAGCTAAAAGTCACAAGACACAACACTGGAAATCGTCCTAGTTATTACCATTTCAGTGTATAATAGTTCAGACCACAAGAATGGGAAAGAAACTAGATATAACCACAATAAAAGTGAGCAGTTGATCTAATTGTTCACATGTAAACACCTTAAACATTAAAAAAAATAAAATAGTGGACAAAAATCACGCCTATATGGATCAAAATCACCTACGATAAGACAACCTAAGATAGTAAACATGTAGTAAACATGATTTTCTTTTGTTTTGCCATGAAAGTACTGTTACTTTACATGTCATCCAACATGCTAGACTGACTTATTCAAAATTATTTACAACAACATTTAAACTGTTTTCCTCAATCGTTTAATACATGATCGGGATCTTATCTAGCTAAACTGTCCTAAAAGGCCTTCAGGTAAATAAACATAATAGAAGATGTACTCATTTTGACAGCTTTAGCATAAGACAAAGCAAAAGGGCGTAAAAGCTACATTACTTAGTAGAAAGAATCATCGGTATGTCACAGTAAACTTTATATTTCGCCTTTATTAAACGTGTGCTCCATCTTCTATGGCAAGAATGGCTTTAAAAAGGACTAACCATAGATTATAAAGCAAAAAATATTACTATCTCACGTAAAACGATGAAACGTTTAACTATTTGCTAAACAAAAAAAAAGCTTTCATATGAACATTTGGACACAGAGATGGAGTTACTTTCCCAGAGCGGCTAACAGCTGGTCACCTGATTGCCTGTCAGACAGAATTAAACCTGCTTCTGGTCCACATTATACTTATTTTAACCTTTTGACTCTTATATTCGGATGTAAAACGGTGTACTAAATAACAGGACAAATGTATATTCCACCCACTGACATTCGCCCTTCCTGGTGGGAGCCACCGTAATCTGTCAACGGAAAGCAGCTTGCTAGCTAGCTAGGCTACTGTTACCTTAGCGCGACGGCTAACATCTTACCTTCCCTTTCAGGTCCAACACATAAACCGCACTGGCCGACATCTTTAACAGGTTTTACACGAGCTCAGCTCGTTTTAGAGTCTTCACAGATCGATGCGTGATTTTGCTCGTTTACGTCAAAAACATAGGGGAAAAAATGTGTCTTTTAATTCATAATACTGAGAAGAAGACCATCCTTCCCCTTTTTTCTCGCACATCCGCATTAGAGTTTATTAGCGAGCGCCCTCTAGAGACCAAGAGGAACAATCGCCAAAAACAAACTAGAAGGAAGCAAATCTTCATCTTGAATTGCGATTTTATGAATTGAATAACAAACATGTGTAAACTGTTTTTTTTATGTGATTAATTTATGTAATTTGTATTTTTTTTCTCCACTTATCTTCTGTGTTACCAAAAATAATATTGTGTTTTTTTAACCAAAAATTTCTTTCTAACTTTTTCTAAATTTGACCATTAAAAAAATCTAAACTTTAATTAAAATGTCTTATAAACAGCAGGTTCTTTATGTTCTTAAAGCAACACTAAGTGACTTTTGAACCTTCATGAAGGTTGAAAAGTTTCACCGGCACTCAGAAACTTTGAGGAGGGTGGCAGGAACCCTGCCACACAAAACAACAACAAATCTGCTGACTGCTTTACAGCATATGTCACTTTTACCGTTTCTTATTTTCAACATCATCATGTGACATTTTTCCCCCACAATTTGATTGATTACCTCATCGCTATTCATCCTCCACACAGCCACTGGAAACAAAAATGTATTTCAATCCAACTGCAGGTGACCAGGAGATTGGGATATCCAGCAGTTAGTGTTAGTCAATTAAATGGCACCTCAAGCATCTATGCTGATTAATAATTTAAATTGAATCAAAATTGCATATTTTCACTTTGTGTACATCACATGACTTTATTATAAAGTCCTATGCTTATAAATTTACTTTAAATACGCTTCCAACTGAATTTAAATAAATTTCTATGTTCAATGCATATCGTTTTTTTTAAGTTATCAATAATCACCTTAAATTTGTTTCAGGTCATTCGAAAAAGAAGTTGCTTGTTGTTTCTTTCCGTCATTCGTCACTTAGATAAAGTCCAGATTAGAGGAAACCAAGATTATTAGTTTCCTTAAATCATATTCTCAAGGTTTACCTGTCTGCTTCTCTAATGAATCTCCTATTTTCCCTGCCTGACCGTGTCTGATCACGTCTTGGTATGTCATCTAAGAATTAAACTTGTTCTTTAAGCTGGTTTGTTTTCCAGTTAAAGTCCTTCAGAATACTTGTATTTATACTAACGATAAATTACAGAGAGGTGGATTCTTAAGGCTGGTCAATATGTAGCGGTATCAGAGTAGCATGCAAACGCATGTTAAACTTAAATTTCTCGTTTTTTTGTTACATGTGTGGTTGCAGTGATATACAATGTGGAGAACCCTTGTGGGTGTGATTGTCACATGGTGTGATTTACAATAATCACACCATGTGACAAGTACTCACATGAACTTTATTAAAGCTGAACTCTGCATGAAAATGATTTAAACCTGCAATTGTGTTGCTGATAAATTCTGATTTTCTTAAGCATCTGTTAAAACCCGCAGCAGTTTTTCATCCAGCTCTCACTCTTAAAGTGCAAAGCTAAACTGGCAGCTTAGCAGCAAACATTGACAACATGGGAAACAACAATTCAAGTACTTCCAAAACCAGAGTTGAAGATGTTTTACCGTGACTAATCTCAAAACACAAGTATAATCATCATGCCAGAGTATTAAAGTTCCTAAAACTGCAGATATGTCTGCTGTAAAGACAAAAAAATACTATTGAGTGTGATTCATAGATATAGTTAGACGTTCGTCTGTTAGTCGATTTTTTACAGGAATGTTTCTGCAGAAACGTTGCTAACTTTGATTGCCAAATATGCTGGTCTGGATATATCACACAGGTGTTACACTGGGTTAGTCACAAATGTGGGGATTGCCACAGTATCCTGTGAAAATCAGACGAGCATGATCCCCTCCTGACATGGACTGGGTTCAAATGTTCACATGGGCAAAACTGGATCTACGGATGTTGCCGCCACCGAAAACAAACTGTAGCTGCCTCTGATCTTCATAGAGGAACTTTAACATGTCCCTTCATCCCCGATGTTTTGTGATTTATACATAGCAGGACTGTTGAGTCTACTCCCAAAGCGATGCTGTGGCGTTTGCAGTAGTTTTTACCATAGAAGGAGAAGAGGGGACTAGCAATGATTTCCTGTGGGAGGGTTCTGATTTCTCTCACTCCTCTTCTGATTCACTCTGTCTCTGTTTGTTTCTGCAGCTCTCTCTGCACTTTCCCTTCTTGGTTACACACCAAGAGCCTTTATTTGTTGGTGTAGAACTCTCTGAAAAAGTGGAATTTGCTGCAGTGCATTTCCTTATCGGATATATTTTATAAAAACAACTAAAAAAACAAGATGCTGACACACGTGTGTGTTTTAACCTTGTAAGTTAAAGGTGATAAAACTTCAAGCCCCCTCAAAATCATATGAAAGTGGGATAAAAATGTGTTGTTTGGTCAACAATAATTATTATATTCAACTAATAACTGAAATGTTTTTCATGGATATTCTTTCAAGTTTGCAGAGGGGCTGGCAACAATCTCCAGTGGTCATTAAAAGAGAAAAGTAGATAAACCACTAAAAAATCATTTTAATGTTTCTATAATTATTTAAAACACAAACAGTATTTTAATCTTACAATTATTTAACAGTTTCATGAAAAGCACAAATCAGTTGGTCAATAATGATGCACTCATAAATAAATGTGCTCGTTCATGTTGGTGTTACCCATCAAAGCCAGTGAGCTGACAGTGCCTCGCTCATCAGTGACCAGGGCAGTGCCAGGATAGCCGTGACATGCTAAGACAGCTGTGGTTTTTGCATGAAAGGGGTTCAAAGCAAACCCTCTGCTAGAACCCCTTTTTGGTTTCTTACTTGATACCAGTAACCACATAAGCAGTCTGCATTTGTGGAAAATTAAATTTCTCCAAATTTTATAGTTAAGAATACATAAGAAAGAAAACATGAAAGCAAAGTAATAATAATAATAATAATAAAAACTCATTCATGTTCAGCTCACAGACAGAAAAGGTAAAAGTCTGATATATTGCTCGTTAACCTGCTGTCGTCTTTCTAATGCTGAGAAGCTGCCTCTGAGTTGAGGTTGTTTATGAAGAGACACGAATAATTTTTCGAGGACAGCTGCTCAGAATCCATGATATATTACACTTATATGAATTAATTAGATATGACATTAATGTATAATGACCTTAAGAAATGAGTTTCACTTGTGTTTAAGTATTGTCATACAAAACAAATAAGTAGGGCTACATTTATTCATTCATTTATGTGTTTTATATTTACATTGCAAAAAACAAATAATTTAATGATCTATGTATTACTTATTGACTCCTTTGACATTATATCTTGCCTGTTGTTTCAGTAGACAGACGCTTTGATGTTCTCATTTAGGTTTAACCAAAAGTATCTACTGTATAGGGAGACTTTTGGGAGATTGTTTCTGACCTTATGTGCTCCTTCTCTTCCTGTGATTTCAGAGTTTCTTAATCTAAAGTCTTTAACTTAAAACTATTAAACATGAAACGTTTGCACCCATCCAGTGTCAAGCTCCTCTTAAATAATAATGCAAAAAGCTTCATGAGAGATGCATTTGACAGACATTCTCCTCAAGTATAACTTGGACAGGCCATTGATTGATTCCTTGACTGTTCCATTGATTTCTTGTAACCTTTATATTTAGCGAAGGCAGCTGACATAAGGGAGCTGGATGAAAGCAGATAGCTTTGTGGGGGCAGCATCATTCTGTAGACATGATTTCTTAAGAAAGATAAAGGTAAGCTGGGAAATGGATAAAAAAAAGGTTTAAAGCAAAACATATTTATGCTTAGTATATGGTCTAATCAATGTCCTCAGATTCATACAATATTGAGATTTAAATATGTATGTGCTTTCTATCCAATCTGAGGCAGCTTCAGCTGTTTTACCAACAGGAATGGGAAGAAATTCTGTTCCAAAATGTTTAGAGTTGGTAAAGAGAAAGCACAAGAGACATGGATATGGAAATCTATTGACTGAATGAAAATACATGCCGCTTTTACAGACTGACACCGAAATAATGTGTACTCTACTGTTTGTGAGTAAATCACATTAAATCCCAATAAATGGAATATTGTGTTTGTAATGTGGGAATATATTTAAAAAAAGGCTGAATAGATGTGAATACCTCTTAAAGTGCTGTGGTTTCTACTCTTTTCTTTTGCATTTTCCTCCAATTTTAGTTCTGGTTCCACAATAATCTCCAAAATATGATCATAAATACAATTTAAAGATTTTTTAAAACAGATTTGTTGAATTTGCCTGAGAAGCATGCAACAATTTCCATGTTTTTGCATTAGAAGTTATAGAACATAAACCTAAATTGACACCTTTCAAACTGTAATTAGTAAGATCTTAGTTGCTGTGAATCACTGGTTGGTCTCTCTGAAGCCTGACTGCAACAGCCAGCCTTCAGACTCGATTTTCTTTGGCTGGATTATTTTCCATCCAGCTGTTTTTTATTCAACAGCAGAATGAAAACTATGTCGTTTTCCAACCAACTCTGTTATTAAAATCAATTTGAACATTCCCAAGTTGGGGCACAGGCATATAAATGCTCTAAAGAAAGAGTAGGAGAAAAAGAAGTGATTCAATACTAGTGTGAGTAGCAAACTCATTAATTAAACTACATTCAGTTTCTTTAATTTCTTATCTGCTGCTCTTTTCCAAACAGGAATATTGGTCGAACATCTTTTTTCTCCTCCAAAGACTTCCTGAGAGGTAAAGTTTAGATTAGGGAATGGGGGGGGTGCACAGTAAATTCTGCAAGAGTCAAGTCGGGGAGTGGCAGAAGGGGTGAACGGGTGGGAACTGTGGGGACTGGGGCTGCCTCCAAAACTCCAGTCAAGTTTAAAATCCCACAGAGCTCCAGGTTCTCATCTTTGTCCTCTCCATCTGAACACTGCTCTCTGCTGCCGACCTTGCGAGAGCTCTTGCGAGACATCTACTACCTCTGAAGGATCAAAAAAAAAGTAATAAAGTTGAGTTTTTCTGAGCCGTGCAGGACACCAGCCATCATGGAGGCCATCAAGAAGAAGATGCAGATGCTGAAGCTGGACAAGGAGAACGCCATCGACAGGGCAGAGCAGGCCGAGTCCGACAAGAAGGAGGCGGAAGATAAATCCAAGCAGGTTAGGATGACCTCCTTTACAATTAATAAAACATTTTTCTTCCAAATCTATTTATTTATACCAAAGGATGGGTATGGAAATAAATGGTTTTGATAGTGTAAAATTATTGAGATAATGTAGATGTGGTAATAATCCACTTAACAATTCTGCCTTTGAATAAATTTATCGTTAGAAATAAAATCATCATATTGTTTTAAACCTATTGAGCTTCAATGAAGTTTATTTCTAAAAAGAAGTTGTATTTTTAATTCAGGATCATTTCAATTATCTGGAGAGAGGAGTTAAAGACCCACTGAGCTTTGGTTATAAAGATACAAACAAAAACGTTTCTTTAACACTCAATTTTAATCTTAATAATCCAAGTTTTTGTTAAATTACCTTAATTTACGAACATTTCTTATTATGTTTAAGTAAAACATGGGTTAAAAACTATAAATATCTAAAAGTAAATAATAATAATTTAGCAGTGTCCCAATTAAGTAGCTGATACTGAGCTCTTTTTGGCTTGTTGTGTGTACCGGATGCTGGAAGTTGTCTTCAGGCAAGTACAAATGAAGCAGCAGGTTCAAGTTGGATCCACGTTAAATCCCAGGGAATACAGATACGTTTTTTTCTTTTTCATCGAACCAGCTCAGCATCCTTATCTGAACTGAGGTCAGGAGAGAAAATATCCCAGATCCCAAACATCCTTATTTGGTGCGGCAGCACACAAGCCTTGGAGAGCTTGCGGTTTCTAAACCTCTAAACTAATGACAGCATACTTATCCCACTAGATATAAACAAAGCGAAATCTGGACATTGTAATGGGACATTTGAGGTTTTCAAATACAGGTGTTGGGGGTGGTTGTTGTCTCTGTGGTCCAGGGGGAGAAGAAGTTAACAAAGCTTTAATGCTAGTGGAAAGAATCCCTCCATGCCTCTGGAGGCTCCTTCCCCTCAGCATACCCTCAAAGAGCACAAGGGGTGACAGCTATCACTGGCACTGCACAAATGGACCCCCCCCCCCAAACATGATGAGTCAGAATGAAATCCAAGAACATCAGAGCTCTTTAGAGGCACTTTCTTTGCTATTCTTGGCAGGATTGTTGAACACCAGGGTGTCATCTGGCTGACAAAAAGCACTTAAAATATACAGAGACTAGCATCCAGTCTTAATATCCACCACATAGAGGACGGGCCTCAGACTCCAGCGGTAATTAGAGGAGCGGGTCATCCAAATTACAGAGGAATTCGGAAAATTTCAATGGCCTCCGAGTGTGTTTATTAGAGATGCCCCAGTTTCTGCTTATGATCCTGAGACATGATGAACAACAGTTGAAAGATTTATAAATTATCTTCATCTGCAGCGGTGTTGATTTGAGTTTTACACATATAATATATGAAGTACATTTAAACAAGGATGCCATATAAAATGGTTTAGGGGATGTATCCTAATTTAACATCTGATGTTATCTGATGTTAAATAAAAATAATAAATTGAAACAACACTACGTAACTTTTCAACCTTCATAAAATGTTCTTATAACTTTAATTGTTGTAATTATACGTCGACTTACAGCTTGTTGAATGATACCTCTGTGATGGCCCGAAAGGGTCCATTACGCTTTCACTGGCACTCAGAAACTTTGAGGAGGGTGGCAGGAACCCTGCCACACGACGCTATGCACTGGTCCTCATGGCAAATGCAGTCTTCTTCAGGCAAACCACCACCACTTTTGTCCACACTGGACGCCAAAATTAACCAAAACTGAAAGTTCTTTAGTGCTGCAGAAGCTCATCCTGGATTAAAAAAAAAAATTACTCACAAAAACATTAATTTCTCCTGAACACTTTGAACATTTTCTGACATTACAACTACTTCAATGTGTTCTAATAGGATTTGAGACTTTTAATTAATAAAGGGTAAATAAAAACTGTTTCAGGTTTTTAATTTAAAAAAACCCTGAATAGTTTGGCATCCCTTTTTGTTGACCTCCTTATAATCGTATTCCCCTAAATAAAAGCAGCAACCAAAAGGTTTTTGCATTGTTGTCATGTTTTGCCAAAAGGAAATGTTTGGCATTCTAGCAATAAAAAACAGATTTTAAAATTACTATGAGGTTTGGGGTTAGATGTGGACTTTAACTGTACCATTATAAAGGGCTCTGGATGATTAGACTGACGTATCAGTTCTCTTTCGCACATGCAAATTGACCAGATCTATGCAGGATATTTTTTAGGAGACATTTTTTTGAGGCCACAAGAAAGCACATACACGTGTAAGATTCTGAAACTACATAAAGTACCAAACCACTAAACTCCCATGGCTCTGTTCTGGTCCGATGCAACAGGCGAACGTCCAACCGATGGATTCTGTTCTGTTGGGGGCTTTTTTCTTCTTCTGGCAGCAGAAAAGAAACAGAAATTATTATTTCCTCTTCTTTTGCAAATTAAAAGAAGTCGCTATTGTTTTGTTTAATCATTTGGTTTATTACTAATGTCAATAAAATACACAAAGGTACATGTGATTATTACGAGCATTGAAAAAATACACAAAATTTTCAAATGTTGTGATAGTGCTACATTATTTCAATAAATCATCAGAACAAATGCGATTTATTTTTCTGTACATTTATGAAATCCTTTCCCATTTCGCAGCTGGAGGACGAGCTCCTCAGTTTGCAGAAGAAGCTGAAAGGGACGGAGGATGAGCTGGACAAGTTCTCCGAGGCCCTGAAGGACGCTCAGGAGAAGCTGGAGCTGTCTGACAAGAAGGCTGCGGACGTGAGTCAACCACAGCACCACTCACCATCTCAAACAAATGAATCGCGTGACCCCAAAACCACAAGCTCCCCGTACAGTATCAGTATTCGCTCACACAGATGGACTCAACTAAACAGCAATCATTGATTGCTACAAATAAAAGAGTTGTAGCAGAGAATGAAGTTCTTGATGCTTTTAGTTTTTTTTGTTTAGAGCTTATAGATAGACCAATCATATGTAACATGTTAAAGTGGCAAAGCAAACTAAAGCATGTTTAGACTAATGACATTCAGTAACAAAGCTAGAAAAAATGAGGTCATGGACGACAAAAGAAAAATAATGGCGTCATTCTTTCGGAAGAATGGCCGCAACAATCTAAAACTCTGTATTTTGTGATACTTTAAGCTTATTTGTTGAGCTCAAACTGACTCAGTGTTATTCAGTGGCGAACAATGAATCTCCAAACCCAAATGTCAGAGAAGCTACTGGCTCACCCAGGCTGCTACAGTAAATGAGCTGTTTCTCAAGCTCAGACAAAACTTGGCCGGCCTGTAGCCGAGCAGGAATCTCAGGAATGCAGCTTAAGCAAACAGAGAACCCCATGCTGCAGTGTCTTACGAAATCAAGGCTTTGGCCTTTTTAGGGGTTGGGATCTAATGCCTCACACTAAAAAAACACTTAATGGCCGGTGGTCTTTAAAGAAAATGATTGTTTTTCTCTTCTATGAATCGTCATGTCACGTTTTGTGTTGTGAAGGTGGATAGAATCTAATCCTTTATAATCTTTGTTTAAAAGCACAAAAGTTAAGAAACAAAGTGCTTTAAACTGACGTATTGAAGGGAAAATGCTGACGTAACATACAGACATGTGTAAATTAATATTACGGTAATCTTTCTAAAATTACACATAACCATGCAGTAACAAAGCAATATTTTAGATCTATAAATTGATTATGCTTATTGTGAAGATATTTTTATTTGTAGTCTAATCCAAACATCCTGGATGTAGAAAAAATGAAAACAGCTTCTGACTCTGGAGGAAGTGACATCAACCCTTAAAAGGTAAAAAAAAAAAAAATCAAGTTGAAGAAACATGAGCCGGACAGGCAGATGGCATTAGGTGTATTCTGCTAATGGTTTTTTAACAGACATACTCAGAAAACAGCTGACGTATAAAAAAAAACAAAAAACATCTAAATGTCACAAAGGAAACATAAAGTGAGTTTTAAAGTGAAGAAGATGAAAAGAATGGAAAGCTGAAACTGTCAGAACCAAAATCAGTGAAGACATAAAGACACAACTGACATTTCAAGAGATTACAAGAGAAAGGACAGGGATTAAGGAAAATCTATAATTGTTCATAAGTGTATATTTGACTTATTAAGTGTTGCAAAGCAACCGTTGCTCTGTACATAACTACTATCAGCCTCTTTAAATAACTTCATTGCTCTTTATCTAACTGGATCAAACAAGGGTGATCAATACTAATAATTGAATCAGTTTTTAATCTTTTCTCTGAATTTCAAATAATGAAGGTTTTTTAATTATTATTTCATATACTACTAATAAGAAAAAAACGGCAAAGAAAATTAAAAATGTTGATATATATATTACATGTCCACTGATAGAGGAACATTATTCATTGAACCATTTGTTAAAATCCTTTGGTGAATTTAAGAGAAACACAGTATTAATAACAATTTATCAGCAATTAAGACAAAACTGATGAAAAAAGTAAATAGTACAGAAATACAACTGAAAATGTGTGCTTTTAAGTTGATGCGTGGTCGTTATAAAAGTCAAATTGCTCTGCTTTATGGTCAAATAGGAGCAAATTCATGAGCTTTTGTTAAAAAGCAAACTTTCTGGAACTGTCCCAATAAAAGAGGGCCCTTTAATTTGTTTAATCGATAAAAGAACCAGAAGAAAGCTACAATAAACATTTTTAATCATTAGAAATAAAGTTATAAATTATCAAGTATTATTTAAAAAAAAGTAAACACTGCTTTGTTATTATAAGTTTTTCTTCTGGTATTGCTTTTTTTATACACTTAATTTGTTTAGATCATCAAATCCATGTTAATATTAGACAAAAAAATGGCAGTTATAGCAACAAAAATAGATGTGAAATACTTATGTTTAAAATAGGCCAAGTAAGGTTGTGGGAAATGTGACAAAATAATTGCCAACAAACTCTATTAGCTGATTGTGTCACCTTTGGCAGCTGCTGCTGTGAGCTAGAGTTCGGAGTAACTGGCGATGAGGGTTTACATCACTGTGGAGGAATCTTGGCCGACTCTTTCATGCATAATAGTTGTAATTCAGCCTCGCTGGAGAGATTCAAAGAATAAAGTCCTGCTACAGAAGCAGATTATTGTTCAGTCCTCGACAGAGCCAACCTAAAA
>JAVLVB010000957.1:703078-722948 GCA_032876305.1 Orestias chungarensis
ATATATATATATATATATATATATATATATATATATATATATATATATATATATATATATATATATATATATATATATATATATATATGTATTTATTTACTTTATTTTTTTTATAAGGCACAGTTGATTTTGGCAGTCCCAGTCCTCCATACATGAGGAAGCTGAAGGGAGCGCCTGAGGAATGCCTTCCCCCCACCATGGCTGCAGATCTCTGCATACGAGTCCATTCACAGTCCAAACCCCTCTCTCTCTTCACCCTCGCTTCTGCTATTTGTTTCCCATAAATTCCTAAACTGTTCTGTGAGACAACAAAGTTGAAACCCCCCCCCCCACCAGAAATCAGCTCCATATCTCGCTTTTCCTGTGATCTGCGTAGGAAACGCACCTTGTTTGCCATATAAACCCATAATAGAAAAGCCAAACTTCCACTCCTTTAAATATATTTTTTTCCTTTTCGGAGGAGGAAAATATCTCAATCCTTCCCCCTGATGTAATCCCAGACTGACTTCTCTGCTGGGATTGGAGGATCTTGTCATAAATTTCCTGAGAAAACCCCCCCAGCCCATTTCTGTTTTTCTCACCCATCCCATCGTCCCTGATTTCCTGCCCGAGGGGGGGGAAAAAAAGCTGGAAACTTCGCCTCGCAATCCTTTCAGCCTCTCTGTTTGTTTTAAAACGATATATACACATACAGCTTTGGCTGTGAAACAACAGCAAATAATCGCAATCATGGAGATGGTGAAGAAGAAGATCCAGAGCCTGCAGCAGCAAGTCGATGAGGCAGAAGATCGCGCACTGCAAGTACAAAGAGAGCTGGACACAGAACGGGAACTGCGCGAAAAAGTGAGATCTTTCACCCATTTACCCCAGATAGACGCGTGTGGTGTTGTTATTTAGACCTAAAGTCCTATACAATACGCTTTTTTTTGGTTTGTTTCAAGAATAGACTTTATCATACAGCAAGTATGACAGGAAACACCCCTAAAAGCAGCCAGATGTTCTCTGGATGACATTTATCTCCGTTTTGTGTGGATTGAATTCAGGGTCGAGACTTTCTTCTGCAGATCTGGTTTTTCCTGACTTCCCAGCCGCGTCGAATCCACGTTAAAACTCTCAAACCTTTCCCTCGGTGGGGCTGATTCTTACTCCGGGTTTGTAACTGGAAACGCACTGATCAGGCTTTTCCGACCGATGCCGATTTTCATCATCCCGATTTTGACTGTCTTAATGTTTAAAGAAACATTCCAGAATAAATCAAAGCTTTTAAAACCATAAAGAAAGAAATTACAACATAAAAGGCCATTTTGTGTCTTTGTTAAGCGTACCTGATTTACAGCACAGAATCACTGTTAATATTGTCTATAGTCTCCTTAGTCTTGATTCGGTTACTGAATAGCGGAAACATTTGTTTAACCTGCTAATCACTGATCATAGCAGGACGAGGAAGAATTGGCCAATTCAGATCCGCGGCTGATTGACTGGCAGACTTCTAGTTCCATCCTTTGCTGTGCTGCCCATCAACAGTTTAAGCCCAGATTTTTCCAGCAGTGATAAAAGTACCTAATGTAGCACTTGAGTTAACATGTGGCAAACTAACTATAATTGTAGCGCTAACAGTTGTATAGCTACTAATGTAGTTAGGGTGATAAGGTCGTAGCTGATATTGAGCTAAAAGGGAGAATACAACATTTTTGTTGTATTTTGAGCAATGGTAGTGTCTAATGTTGCTTTAACTAAAATAGAAAACATTTTTAAAATCACAAGCTGTAGTTTGGTTGCTTTGTTTTTCAGGTAATGCTTAGCTAGTTGCTGTACTCTAAAAAATCCTTACAAAATACAAAAATTGGTTAGACGTTCTTCTCATTTTTCACTTACACCATTTTAAACCTTTGCAGTTTTTTTTCCCTTCATATCAGACTTATTCGATTCCGGTTAGGAAATTCTGTTGATCTACTGTAGGAAATTTCCTTCCAACCATTTGTAACCATTTTGACAGCCAACTAATTCAAGTTTTTTTTATTTTTTTCAACCCACTCATAGTTCACTGTAAGAAAATACAGTTTTTATGATTAAATATCTAACAGCAGGTGGTAAGCCAGAGTTCTTACGATCATCTTTCATATGAATACACTCGTCAGAAGTGGAGCACACATACAAAGTAGAACAGAGAAGAAAACAGCCAGGTTATAATCTTCACACTCCATTTAGAACAATGTCAGACGACTTGGTCACCAACAAACAGGCAACAACTCCGGAACTACCTCCTTTTATCAGAATTCCTCTGACATCATTAGGCTTAAAGTGCATTTCTCTAGACAAATCGGATGCGTATGCATTTTAAGATTGAAACATCTCTTTTCATCCCTAAAGACCTGTATGTAGTTCAAACAGGAAATGCAGTCGAGAATGTTTCTAGAAAACCTCTGACAGGAAGTAAAGCGGTCCACCCGGAAGTAGCGTGCACCATACTAACATTTAGCGGTATGAATTAACAATTAAAACTAGTGGCAAATGGATTGCTTAGCTCTACATCTATTACCTTAATCCAGACACACAGGAGCCATATTGGTTTTTAACGTTTCCGTTGGATAAGCATGGTTGAAAACTCCTGGAAAATAATTGAAAGGAAAGCGTAATTTCTTTTCTGTCTTTCACAATGAAACACATAGATTGAAGGAAAAAAAAGTCCAATCTGTAAAAATATCCTAATAGTTTGGGGGCACCTGGAAAGTTTGCATATAAGGACCGAAACTCACTGTTTTAAAGACATCAGGAAACTGTTTTACTCCTGCTTTGTTAAACATCTAACAAGTCTTTTTGTCCCCCTCTCCTCCTTTGAGTCTTTTTTTTTCTTTCTTTTTTTTCTCGGCTAAACACCGTTTGACACAAACCCTCTCTGGAAATGAGGAGCTTGTCTATCCTTCCTCCTTCCCTTCAACCTTTGCACAGGAAGCAGGGGACAGAGACGGCTATCTGCCATGTCAGGCGGACAGGAAACAGGCTGTGAAGAAGCAGCCCGGCTGAATCGTTTCAGATTTGTTAGGGTTAAATTGTCGCTGTTTCCCATTGTCAGCACCTTTTTTTTTTTTCTTTTTTTTTTATGCCTGCTCAGGCTGCAAAGTCCACAGCTTGTTACAGCTGCTAAAGGTGAAATGATCACTTATAGGAAAAGCAGAACAGAGATAATTCATTAGTAATAAAAAAAACAGAGTGGCTAACTTGGGAGGCATGTAATAAACTTTAGTTAAAAATACTATTGTCATTGCTTGTCTGGAAGGGGAATGCTGCCCTGCCAAGGAAAAGGGAGCATCTCTGCTCGAATTAGTACCAGAACAAGTTCAGACTTTTGTTTCTAAATTACAGATGACCCAGCTATACCTGTAAGTATTCTTGATTTTAAATTAGGAGTCACCGAACTTCTCCACGCATCCACTTTTGCGTTAACGGAAACGTCTTCCATTTGAAAGCTTTTAACTCTTTAAAAAAAACAGCGTGCTTTCCAGCCGAATCATGTCCAGGTTTGTTTCTCATTTTGGGTTTCTGCTGCATGTGTGTGATGTAATCTTTTGCACCTCCTTGCAAGTCAGGACAGACCAAAGTCAAGCTTTGTGTTTGCTGGAATGGAGAGACGTCTTCAAGCCTGAAATCTTATCAGATTAAATCAAATTAAGCTGAGTATAAGTTTACCAGTACACCACGTTGACATTATAGAGGAGACTCAGAGAGCTGCTGACATTTCTGGACATATTTTAAAACCCAGTCTTATCTTCTCATAAGTAGCTTTTTTGTCATTTATGGTAAACTTCCTGCTACAAAGAACCGACAATGCGAGAAATGACTCAATAGTGACGATGTCGAGTGCAGATGTCTTCGGGTTTGGACACTTAAGTCAAAACAGCCTTAGGTTCTTGGTAAAGCCTAAAACATGAAACATCCTAAATCAAAACAAAGCCCCTGAAGTTCAGTGAAAAAACAGTTGGAAACATATTCCTGACGAATCTAACGACATTTAGAAGTTTTACATAAAAACTAAATAGTGTCCTGGGCTTCAAAATGTATTATTTAAAATCCAACCAAAAAGCACTTTTTGCCTCTGTGAAGCAAAAAACATGGACATCTTATATTAAAACAGAAATATTTTTCGGCAGTTATGTTTTTTTGAGCTGTTTAAAAATACCATCTTTTGTTGTAAAAAGCTTTTTTTATATATATATATATATATATATATATATAAAAACCAGCTATAACAAGTCATAAACACATCATTGCCTCATCATGTCAATCCAGTTTCTCTGACGTCAGACCGTTAACTTTTCCCTTGGCGATTTGTCTCTGCGTGGTTAAAGGCGGAAGGCGAAGTGGCATCGCTGAACCGACGCATCCAGCTGGTGGAGGAGGAGCTGGATCGAGCTCAGGAGAGACTGGCCACAGCCCTGCAGAAGCTGGAGGAGGCAGAGAAGGCTGCGGACGAGAGCGAAAGGTGACGACTCACCCAGATCGGAAGTATGCAGTGATATGTTTTCATTACAAAAGAGACGGGGAAATACAAGAACACCAGCTCTGTCCTAGGATGTCTTCGACCCACTTCAGGTGGTGGAAGACGACCAGGAATAAGAACCCTGTTGGACAACATCTTCGCTGTCATGGATGAGGCTGTTGATGAGATGGAGAGCTTTTTCAGTGACAGGCCGACAGATCCTAGGTGCACAAAGAAGCGTTACCACAGATCATTCCTCCCAGCTGCTGTTAAGACTCCCCAAAAGCTCAATATTTACCTTCCTGCTAATATTTGCACACTTTTTCTGTTTCTTGCAAACAGCCTGTCGATATACATTATTCATTTCAATTTCTCTCAATCTTACTATGTTATTTTTAAGAAGTGCAAAGTATCTGTTTTCTTATTCTGTAAATTTGACCTTACTCTAAAATACCTTATTTTTGTATTTTATATTTATTATTTTAACTTTGTATGAGCCTGTAGGTGCGTCAATGTACTTTTCACTTTGCTGCTGGTACAAACCAACATTCCCATTGAGGGACAATAAAAATGATTTCTGTTCCATAAGGAAACATTACTAGATCAGTGGCATATATCAATCACAACTAAACATCCTGGTCCACAGCTTTGAATATGTAAATATATGTCAGTTTTAAACATCCAAAATCTCCTTCAAGGCGATTTTAGATATAAACAGAAGCCGTATTTAAAGATTAAGATGAAACATTCTGTACTGTAACACTTTTTAAGACCTTGGATAAAACACAAGCTAAGTTTTGGCTGATAGTCGATCGTGCTATGTTTTTTTTTTCGTTTTGTTTTGTTTTTTGCAAGCTTTTCTATTAAGAAGGAAGAATGTTAAGAACTAAGAATCCTGTTAAAACAAGTAGCAGGGTTAAAAAAATAAGTTGTTTTCGTAAAGGTTCAGGTTTTCCTAAGTGCACCACGCTCATTGATTTCTACCGAGCCAGACAGCATCAATTTGAGCTGGATGTGATGCTGAATACCTTTTAAATGACGGTAAAAAGAAAAAAGTTTTACAAAGAATGAAAGCCAAAAATAGTAGGCGTGTCCCAATCCAACTTTTCCCTTCCAATACAATACTCATATCGTATAGTTTTCAGATTTGCCCGATTCCGATATTGATCCGATACGATATAAGCATGAAGCCTTCCCAACATTTGTTACTGTTGTAATGTGGAATGTTAAAAAGCTTGATTAATTGATATTAATCAGAGAACAATATTTAAAAACAATAGTTATGTGAAAAACTGATCAATTTATTGTAAATGAATGAAAAAATTCTTTCTTCAAAGAAGGAAGTTTCTACAATTCAATGCGTTTTGCAGTGGTGGTGCCGATCAAATGCTGGAACCGACTTTTTGTGTTAGATACTGCAGATTTTATACCTCAGTTTATATAATCGGATTATTATTTTTTTGGATGATATCCAATATAAATATCTGGCCAAGACACACCTATTAACTAGGAATAGGGGTGAAAATTAATGTTAAAAAATAAAAATAATTATAATTATAAAAATCTAATTTGACTTTCATGTGAGGCTATAATTATTCAAACACCCTTGCAGATTTAAATTTGAAGTAACCCTTTAGCTTAAGGCTAAAGATTAGGATGATGGCAAGACGCCTTACCGATATGGAGCTCATTTCAAAAAGCTGGATAAAGATTCTTTCATTGATTAAATTATCGCGATAATATCATCTGTAAGCAATAACGTCATTGTTGAATTAATATATTGTTTGGTAGGGACAATTTATGATTATGTTTGACTTTGAAACGTGTTTGGTAACTCAAAATCCCTTTAGTGATATGCGTTTCCGTGTTGACGCTTTGCCTCTTTCTCATCTTCAGGGGCATAAAGGTGATTGAGAACAGAGCCATGAAAGACGAGGAGAAGATGGAGATCCAGGAGCTTCAGCTCAAAGAGGCCAAACACATCGCGGAGGAGGCTGACCGCAAATACGAGGAGGTGGGCGCTCGAACGGCAGCTGATTTTCACCTCTGCATTTTTGCTCTGTGCTGACGGCCTTTCTTGCGTCTTTTCTTCTTTTTTAACCACAGGTGGCTCGCAAACTGGTGATCCTCGAGGGCGACCTGGAGAGGGCGGAAGAGAGGGCGGAACTTGCTGAGCTGTGAGCTTCAAGTAGAACGAACCAGATATTCTGGGTGCTGGCGCGCTTTTTGAAAGTAAAACAACATCAAACGCTTCATTTTGCTCCTGCAGGAAGTGCAGTGAGATGGAGGAAGAGCTTAAAAACGTCACCAACAACCTCAAGTCTCTAGAGGCTCAGTCTGATAAGGTGACGCATGCACACTGCCTGTACTTTTTTAACCTTTTTCACGTTGAAACCACAAGTTTTAGTGATAATGGAAGTTTATTTGGCAGACCAACTCAAAGTATGAGCATGATTATTGTAGCTGTATCCTGTATTTGGGTCGAGCCCCCTATACTCTGTTACTTTAAATAAAATCTAGTGCCCTTTAGAGGCATTTTTATTAATTAGTTCCCATGTGTGTATTTTAATCTCAGTCTAAATGCAACTATGCCGTAAAGGCCTTAAAGGTTTGTTGGAGAAGTAAATTAGTTAATAAAGAATAAGAACCTCATGAAGACAGAAAAACACAACAGACAGGTCGGATAGAAAGTTGAGGTTTAAAGCAAGCTTATGTTCAAAAACAATGTATCTATGGTGCAAAACTAACTTCACACCAACGTGAAAGCTGATGGAAGCGTCAGGCTGTCCAGATGCTTTTTGACCAAAGCTTATGCAGGAAAATGGATGAACAAAGACCCTGAACGTACCTCCAATTGAACGACCGAAGGGTTTAGACCGATTTCCGTGTGTGTTAGAGTGGCCCAGTGAAAGTCGGCGGACAGGTGGAGCTGAACTTGGGTCAATCATAGAAGAAAACCTGGGGAGAGGATCCATTTGCTTCACGATAATGCTCTACTTTGTGTTGGTCCATCAATGAGTCCTTTAACGAACCAGTGCTAACAGACTGTTGCAGCCACGTTTCAGCAGTAGACTGACTAAAGCAGCTCCTTCTCTATGCAGTACTCTGAGAAAGAAGACAAATATGAAGAGGAGATTAAAATCCTGAGTGACAGACTCAAGGAGGTAATCTGCCATCTTCCTTTGCGCTGCCTGAAATTTCTAAACGCCAATGATTGATATGCGCTTCCTTTTTGGTTTGTTGTTTTAATAAGGCGGAAACCCGCGCAGAATTTGCAGAGAGGACGGTGTCGAAGCTCGAAAAGACCATAGACAACCTAGAAGGTATGCCTTGTTTCTGTCCCAGTCCTAAGCTGCACTCTGCTTCTTTACTGAACGCTCTTGTAAATCTTTAGTTAATATTTAATCTGCTCTCTTTAATTTCTCTCTTTTTTTCCCTCCGGTCTGTCCTCCATTTTGGCTCTGCGCTCTCCTCTGCCATTTCCTCTTGCAGATGAGTTGTACACTCAGAAGCTGAAATACAAGGCTATCAGCGAGGAGCTGGATCATGCCCTCAATGATATGAACACCTTGTAAAGCTCCATCTTGGCCTGATCTGTTTTTTTTGTTATTGTTGTTTTAGACGCACTTTCCTTCTCCTCCCTCTGCTCCTTTCAACAGTTTGTGTCAAAACTGAAACACAATAAAGACATTTTTTTCCCCCTTCTTCTACCGCCTTCTTGGTTTTCACTTATAATTTCTGTTTTCCACACAACATATCTGTGTTCCTCAAAGCCTGTATGTTTTTGTGATCATGGCTAATCACTGCTGCCGTCCCTTTTCTTGCAGACAACCTCTCGCAGGCAAAAGAGGAAAACCTAGGAATGCACCAGGTTCTGGACCAAACACTGCAGGAGCTCAACAGCTTGTAAAAAAAAAAAGAAAACGATAAAAGTAAACCATGATAAAAAAAAAAAAACTTTTTTTTTTTTTTTTTTTTTGTAAAAGAATATTTTCTTCATGCCATCAATTTGTTTGTAACGTCACGTCATCTTGTCTGTGCCTTTTTTTTATTTTTTTTAGCACATGTAGCCCATTCATGTATTTATGGTCCTCTTTATTCTTTTACTTTTTTAAACTGATGGTTTTGGGTTCAAACGATTTCACCATTGGTGCCGGAAAACTTGTTCCAGACCAAACTCTGAGGAACAAACAAAGCTTGCGAAGATGTCAGTTTCCATGTAGCTCATGATGATGACACGCCTTCTGCTCTATTTTTTTATTTTTTATTTTTGGCACCCCTGGGAAAGATGTGTAAAAATGCATTCATGTTATCTTGCTGCTGAATAATCTCAATATGTAATATGTAAAAAAAAAAAACAAATCAAAACTTTAACTTTAAAACATTTATTTACTGTGGAAAAAAATCCCTATTTCCTCTTATTATTGGCAATTATAAGAATTCCTATGAAATAAATACGACTGGAAACATTTTTTGATTCATATCTGACTTCTTTCTGTTTTTCTGGGGTTTAAACAAAAAAATTGCAAGGTGGTAACTTGCGTCTGTTGAAAATGGGAAACACAAACAAGCATGTCATACAGGTGATGTGGATATTAGCTGATTTTCACACATTTGTTCTCAGATTTGTCATATCTGACAACGTTAGTGAAAATAAAACATAATCACCTCCTGGAGATGTTCGAAACAGATTTTTTAGGTGTTTCATGCTGATGACAGCTTTCCGATGGTGAAACATGGAGGTGGCAGCATCATGCTTAGGGATAAACCTCTATAGCAGAAACATGGAAGAGGGAAGGAGTCTGAAGTCTAAATATCTTGTTTCAATTCTACTTGACACGCCGTTGGCTGACGTTTTTATATCAGCCAATTCGGGAAGCGCGTTTATTTTCTTTGCTGCTTGCTCTCTCCCCATAAATGTCGATAAGGAAGACAGTCTTAGCTTTGTTAGTTTTGCAAGAAGGTTTCCACTGTCAATCTTAATGCATATATTGGCATATTTAGTGCTTGAACTATTAAAAAAGGCCGTTAAAACCATTTTTAGATGGGATCCGAAGTACTTGCCAGCTTTAGTCCGTGAGGCAGACACCCTGTCCAGTTTCAAATCTAGGATTAAAACCTTCCTTTTCGATAAAGCTTATAGTTAGGAAGAGGTAAAGAAGACAGTCTAATCCGGTTGGGGGAAGAATTCAGTCTTGACAGATGGTCCGCCTTCACTCTACCTTATTCATGTCTCACTACAGACAGACATGAAGACCAGGTTTTTAAGTTATTTCTATAGTTATACTGCTATAGGCTTAGACTGCTGGAGGACAATCTGACCACTTGTCTCTCTGCTACTTTCTTCCTTTCTCCAATCTGCTTTAGTTGCCTTTACTTCAACCTTGTTAACCTTTTGTTTTCTCTTAGTGTTCTTCTCTCCATGGTAGCCACACCTGGTCTGGTGTTCTGTTAGCTGAGACAACTTCTTGGAGGAGAACATGGCCTGAGATGCTGCCAGTGATGCCCCTCAACTGCTGATGTAAACTCCCTTTTTTTTTACAGTTTCCTCTGCATCTATTTTAGTTTTCTGTCTCTTCACACCCCCAGTCGGACGTGGCAAACGGGTGCTTGTACTGAGCCAGGTTCTGCTGGAGGTTTTATTCCTGTTAGAGGGGAGTTTTTCCTCTCCACTGTCACTACATGCATGCTCAGTATGAGGGATTGCTGTAAAGTCAACGACAACAAAAGCCATTGTTTCGGTCTGCTGATTCCAGAGGAGTGAATGCTGCAAGTCAATGAGTCGATGAAATCTGCTGGGGTTCCTTAGATTGGAAACTTTTTCAAATTGATTTGTTTATGACGTATCTATGATTTTAATTGATTTTCTTGTAAAGTACCTTAAGACGACATCTGTTGTAAATTGGCGCTATATATATAAACTGATTCTTGATTTTTGAAATACCTAGGCCATCTGTATCTAAAACAAAATCCATCTACTTTGGATGTAAATATTCCATCCATCCATCCATTTTCTGTACAGCCTTGTCCCTATTGGGGTAGGGTGGGTCTGCTGGCACCTATCTCCAGCTTACAACGGGCGAGAGGGAGTGGTACACCCTGGACAGGTCGCCATTCCATCGTAGGGCTGTAAATAATCTCCAAAGCTTAATTTTTGAAACCTTCAGTTTACCAAGTCTCCATGGCAACCGGTGGTATAGTTTACATATTTTGCTTAGAACCCAAAAATGCACCGGTTAGTGCAATGTTATCAACAATTTATTTTGGTTTCTAATAAGATTTAACATTGCATTGCATTTCTCTCATGGTTATTTTTGAATAAATGTGCAACAAAACTTAGTACAAAAGTTGACCTTGTATTAAAGGCATAGAATTTATAAAACAGTATAAAAGCAAAGCGGAATTATTAAGGAAAAAACAACCAAATGTGTCTATGAAATAAAAATGTGTTCATTTTGTATTCTTTTTCACTCCGTTGTCATAATCGTTGGAGATCCTCACAAAGCTGTGTATAAGCAAAGGTAATAAATGAATGCCTTGTGCATGCACACAGCTTGTTGCATAAAATTGGGCACTTTTAGGCTGTTTTATGGACATTAACAAGAATTTCTAGTGTGTTCAGTAAAACATATGGGCTACACCACTGATAGAAACTATCTAGATCTAGCTTACTATCTACATTCTAACAGGTTGTGTGAGGAGGGAAAAAGAAGATAACAGGATAAAGTAGATTTTCAGGGTGTCCTGATCTGATACTAATATTGCATATCAGCCAAACACTAACCCTAAAAATAATAGCAAATATAGATCTGTTTTTCCTCATAGCTATTGTTCCCTGAATAATTTTATACTATCCAAACAAGCCGTTTGTAGTATTTCACTTTACAAATGCAATAAAAGTGTGTGATTCATGCTGATGTCGTATTTGGTCAATACAGGTATTTGGCAATTCTGATTAATCAATTATCAGTATCGTGTCGGAAATAATAAAGTTGTGTCATATTTTGGTATCGGGTGTTATAAAACATTTTGTATTGGTAAGTCGGTAAATAGTAATGCACCAACATTGAAAGTACAATTTTAACTTTAATTTTTTTGCTGTTTGTGTTTCAGAAGGGAGGGAGCATGGAGATTGAACCTTTTCGAAGCTCTCATACAACGCAAAAATTAAATCTAATTTATTATTGTCAAGACAGTTTAGTCTAGGTCCTCTATGAGAAGCAGTAATGGAAATTAAATATAATATGTGATAAATACATTTTAAGGTGTATGTCCCATGATAAAGTTACTGTATCTGAGGGAACATTTTCTTGAGACAAGTCTTCACATGTGATATAGCGACAAAAGTGCTGAAAAAACAAAGGAGCCTAAACATATCCAGGTATGTGATAACTTGCTGGGTTCAGAAATAAATCTGCACTCTCCTTTCTGTTGATAACAGCAAAACTGGCAAACTTTATGATACATTTCAAATTAAGATATGTTAAAAAGACACTAGTGACATTAATTACAACAGAAAGATGAGTTTGATTTATTGTATGTTTTGATCTTACAATTGATTTAAAAAGACAACAGAATTAAAATAAAAAATAACTACTTTAAGATTCAAACATATTTAATTTAAAAAAATCTCTATTTTGTATATAGCAAATAAGGTTTAATATATTGTTGTTTCATTCTATGATTTATTGCATGCAAGGAAATCAAATGATTCATCTGGGATCTATAACAATGTAATCTGATAATTGAAAAAAAAAAAGAATGTTAAATGTTCTTTACTTATATAGTGCTTTTATAGTCAAACTGACAACTTAAAGAGCTTTGCATCAATTGGAATCTTGGGGGATACGTGACACAGATCCTGGTGGCCATTTCAGGTCCTCTTATTATCCTCTGCTCAACTGCATGGGTAGCAGTAGTGGATGAGAGCATCAGAGATCTATCTCTACCCAGTGTCGGCTCAAGTTATGGCATTTGAATGTCAGGGAAAACATAAAAAACAAAAAGTTCAAGGGGTATGAACACTTTTGCAAGGCATTTCTTTCGAATCTGGATTTTATCAGTTCTACAAAATGTTGTTTTTGACCATTTCCTGTATAATATATATAAGTTAGTAGGATGGGAATGCATGCATCTGAGTAAAATGTATAAAATATCTAATTAAAATGTTGTAAAAATCAATAGTTATTTTAGTGCCTTTTTAAAAAAAAAACACGTATTTTACTTATAATATTTGAAGTGTTTTGGTTATATATGTCTTCTTTATACTTTATAATGCAGTGATAATGTAGATAAAAACGCCACAACTACAAAAAAATAATCAAATAAAACCAGCTTTCCATTCCTGTGGCGCCACTTTGCCGGTGATGAGATTCCGCGCCACCAGGGGGCGCAGTGTAGTTTTTGAGCAGCTCGTCCTCGCCGGGCGGAATTTCCGCAATAATATCAAGTATGGCGAAAACATACGACTATTTGTTTAAATTACTGCTAATCGGGGACTCCGGTGTCGGGAAGACCTGCGTCCTCTTCAGGTTTTCAGAAGACGCCTTCAACTCAACGTTTATCTCAACAATAGGTGCGTTTCGGGAGGATTTAGATATTTTAAGGTATATTTTTGTATTTGACTGCGCAGAGGAAGTCGCTCTTCGGACCCGTCTACTTGCTGGAAGGCTGGGTTTATGCTATATATGGAAGATGGGAAAAATGACTTATTTCTGTTTATCATTCAATTTTAAGTTTGCGGATTTTGGGTGCAATTGCCGCCTAAATATATCTGGATATCTTGTAATGTTTCATGTAAAAGTTATTTATAAGTATTTCGATTTTAACATCTCATACATACCGGTGTGTAAAAGTGTCAACCGCAGGACCCGACTATGTTCTGGAAAGACACCGGAAAACTTGATGTGTCGCACGTTAAACATCTGGACTATTTAGCGCGTTTTAAATAAATAAAAAAAATTAGCCTGCTTTCTTTTTCGTATAAGTTTATGATCTAAAGTGTTTTTACGGTTTATTGCATCTTATCTATATGAAAGGAATGCAAGTTTCCGTCTGTTTTCCTGCAGGCATTGATTTCAAGATTAGGACAATAGAGCTTGATGGCAAGAAGATAAAGTTACAGATATGGTAAGAGTTTTTTTCCTTCCATACATTTTTTGTTGTTCCTGGAAATGTTTTCGCGCCCCGTGGACATTTTTTTTTACATGTAATCATTTTTCCAACCACAACGTTCTGCGTGTTTCGTTGTTCTTTTCATATCTGCTGGTGCTGGAGCCTCTAGAGGAAGTGGGTTTGGCTGGGTTTGTTCTTTCACACTTTTTACTAATGACTGACGACGTAGCTGAAGTCTTAGTTTAAACATCTCTAATCTGAGGAACCATAAAACACTTCAACGCTATAATAGACAATCCTATGTTGTTTGTTGGTGTTTGAAACGTCACTAAATGTGGCTATAATACCTATTTTTTCATCTGTTCATCCGCGACCCCTAGGGGATCCGTGGTGGTACTGTATGTGGGTCACGAGGTTTTGGTTGCAGTTTTTTCCCCTATTTGAAATGTCTTTAAATACACATTAAGATGACATTACATTACTCCATATGTAATAGACTTACTTACATATATTAAGAATATATTAAGCATGAATATATATATATATATATAATTAGGGGGTCTTTGCTCCATCTCGCCATCAGTTTGGGGGTCCTTGCTTTAAGCATTAAATAGATTTATCCACACTAATGAGCAAGTCATTTTAAACCCAGTTTGAGATTTGCAAAACTTTTATTTTACGTCAAATGTATTTCCTTTATAGTACCTTGTTTAAAAAGTACGTACGAAAAAATAAATGCTGGCTCTTTCAAAGCTGTAAACAAAACAACATATCAGCATTGAATAAAACTACACTATCTTGTTAACTAAAAAAAATTAAAAAGAGGGGTTTTTTGCCAATTTGGTCTACGTAGTGGTCGTATATGTTGTTTTTCTTTTATCAAAAAGAGTTAATATAAGTTATTATAGAGCCTGTTGAAATAAATTTTTTTCCTCTTCTGTTCAACTGGATCTGGGTAATTAATAGATATTCAGGTCTACAAATCTAAAGCCCAAGGCCAAAAAAGTAAAAAGGACTTGTTTCCAAACAATTGTACATTTCCTGTATCAATGCAAGTACTAAGTGTTAACTAGTAGGGGTGTGCATTATCGGATTGTTTATCGTTGTCGTGATAGATGTCATGACAATAGTACTATTTAAAGTTTGCAGGAGGAAAACTCCCCAGAAAACTAATATCTTCTTTTTCCACTATTTCTTTCATTAGTGCGATGATATTTAAAACATATATGATTAATCCAATCTATGTTCAGTTTAATTATAAAAACACTATGTAGCTGGTCTAAGAAGCCTATTTCAATTTAAAAAAAATTTCAAGAGAAGAATTGCGTTTTAACTTTATCATTATTGCGATTGTAGTTGCTGATTAAACTCAATTAGACTAATAATTTTGTCCAGCAAACTCAAATGATGTAAACAATTCTGTGAGGGTCTTTCCTTTAGCGGTATGAATCTCCACCACTCTTGGAAAAGCCGCCACGCGCTCTGATTACAAAACGAGTGTCGCGACTGCTGCCGTAAGAATACATGGAAGCTTGTGGTTGCGGAGTGATGTAATGTTTAAGCGGCGGGAATACTTCTGCAAGGAGCTGCATGTTTCTGATAAAGTAAGAAGAGAGGTTGAGAAACGTGGTAGAATCTCTGGTTAGCCTATCAGTGCATCAGTTATTGCTATATGTTGTATGTTGACCTTCTGCAAACTGCTTCGAAATATAATAAGCAAACATCACGGCTGTCATATAGAAAAACACTAAAAGTAAAACAGATTTCAGGTTTGTTTAACACAGTTTTACATATTTTATATAAATAATTGGAATTGATTTTCCAGCTAATGACTGAAAATCAATTCTAAAAGTTAAACATCTCTTTGAAATAAACTTGCTGCTGTCTGAAAAGGAAAACCACCTTTAAATCTAAATTAGCTGCTGTATTCAACTTGTTAATGTATTTGTCTCCTTCAGGGATACAGCCGGTCAGGAACGTTTCAGAACGATCACAACAGCCTACTACAGAGGAGCAATGGTGGGGAGCTTCAAATCTCACTGGTTTCTCTCTTCTAAGCATTAAAAGGCTCCTGCTGTTGTATTTATTGCAACATGTTTTGTTGTTTTCAGGGCATCATGCTGGTCTATGACATTACAAATGAGAAATCTTTTGATAATATCAAGAACTGGATAAGGAACATAGAGGAAGTATGTACAGCTTCAGGTTCATCCTCACATGTCTTACTGCATGCTTATACGAAAGGCTTTAAAAAGAAAAACATGCTTTTTTTGTCTCTGTAAATGTAGCACGCATCATCTGATGTCGAGAAGATGGTCCTGGGCAATAAATGCGACATCAATGACAAGAGGCAGGTATCCAAAGACAAGGGAGAGAAGGTGAGAATCTCTGTTTAACCTTCATTTTATGATGTTTAACAATATTTTTAATAAGCAGCGGCGTTAGACCACTGCACATTAGCATGTTGAGTGAAATGTAATTGGGGATTGGTCATTTCTTGTTCTTTTTTTGTTGTTATTGTTTTTTTACAGCTTGCACTAGAGTATGGCATCAAGTTCATGGAGACCAGCGCAAAGGCCAACATCAATGTGGAAAATGTAAAATCCTTCTCATGTGTGCATTTGCTTCATCTAATTTCTTATGCAATCAGGCTCTGTGTCTATAGCGTTTAGATAGAAATTACAATCAACTTCATTTTTACAGTAGATGTTAGTAGGTAACAACTTCAGACCATCCGGTGTTTCCAGTTTTTTTTTAAAGACAAAGAGATCTTCAGTCTCTAGAAAATAATTACTAGAATAAAGGAACATCAAAGAAGTAGGAGAGAAAATATCTAATATTAAATTAGAGAAATAATGACAAAATATGACAAGAAAGTTGAGATTTAAACAAAAAAGGGGAGATTTTTGACTGACGGTACTTAAATACAAGCTTATTGTCTTACTTGTTGTTTTTATTTCCTCTTTTCAATAAATATTTTCTGTTGGTTTTCTTTTGAATAAACCCCTGAAGTTGTCTATCACTATTATATTAAAATTATTTCATACTTTTTTTTTTCTTCTAAAATTATGTATACAAATTCATTGTTTATTGACATTGACATTTGTTTTGTATTCACAGGCGTTTTTGACTCTCGCCAGAGACATCAAATCAAAGATGGACACAAAAATGGTAAGGAAATACAAGCCTTGCAAAATGATTTATATCCCCATTTCTTTACACATTTTGTCAAATTACAGCCAGAAACATCAGTGGGTTTTACTGAGGCTTTTAGCAAAACGTTGTCCTTACACAGACAATTATAAAGTAAAAGGAGGAATGGTTTTCTTAATTACTCAAGCATCATATCCGAGTACAAATGGCAACTTTTGCATGGACAAGCTCTGATCTGTTGACATTTTTTGGTTTGAAAAAAATCTGTTCCTTCATTGTGTGCAATTGAGAAGCCCTGATCTAAAATGTTCACTTTGAGCAGAACTAAATATCATCCTAAATATCACATTGTACGTTCAGGGTTGTTCTACTGGGGGATGAACCTCCACCCAACTAAAGTCTTTTGCACCCCACTAAAGTCTTTCCATCAACTCTAAAGAAAAGCGTCATTCCACCGACGCGTGTTACCTTGTGGGTGTCTTCGCTGTTATCATGTTAGATTGTGCAACGTTAGTGTTCCCCCAAGCATAGCGTTTTTCCAACAAGACTAAAACAAAAAAACTTGGATTGGGATCTAATCTGACCAGGGCAGATTCTTCTGCATGTTTTCCGTATGGCTTTGAGACATGCATGCAAATCTAGCTTCCAGAGAAGAGCTGCATTTATTCTGAGCTTAAATTACAAAAAAATTTAAATTTATAACTTTTATCATAGATCTACAACCCAATTTACATATTATAAGTTACCTGACAAATTGGTTGTAATGGATTTTATTTAGTGGTATAAGACTAAAGCGGAGTGAGTACTGGACCTATGCATGTAAATGTTCTCTTTATTTTTATTTATGAAAGCCTTAAAAACAATCTTCTTTCAAATCACAATTATGAGCTACTCTCTGTTTTTTCTGTCACCCAAAGCGTAATTAAACACGTTAAAGTTATAAAATTTACTTTTATACCTGCTGTAAGTAGAAACCATAAATCCAGCAGACACCCCTTTGTGTTTTAGGATGCCTTTAGGTTTCAGTAACATTGGAAAAACGTCGGCGTGTTTGTCTCTCGGCTGATGGTTGTTTGCGATTTCCTGCAGGAAGGCAACGCGTCGCAGGGCGGCACTCACGGAGTCAAGATCTCAGAGCCACAGAAAAAGACCAGCTTCTTCCGCTGCAGCTTGCTCTGAGAGCCCAAGCTTCCCATGCCGGCCGCAGGCTGGCCGGACACAACTTGACTGTGCTTGCTCTCGGCACTTCCTCTACTGTTTTTCCTTGTTTTTCCCAACCATGGCCTCTCTGCAAAAACCACTATTGTCAGTAAGCGGAGGAATCCCCGCCCCCTCCTCCTCCTCCTCTCTTCCTTTTCTGACAGCTTCCGGAGTTCGCTTCCATTATTAGAGGACAACTTTTCTTCACTTTTCAATAATTCTTAACTGTCAAAGGGACTCCAAAGCAAACATAATTGATGTGTTTTTGTTAAACCGTCTGAGCATCTTGTATTTGTCAAAGTCGGGAGCACAAGCAGTGACAGGCGATGCTAACATCATAACATTTTTGAATCCGAATGCAAACGTCGCATTTCGACTTGGTTTTTAATGGTATTCGAGGTTTTGTGTTGCCGAGCAGACACTGATTGATGGTCCTGAACTGCAGGGAAATGTGAGTTGCACTTTTATTTTTCATATCAGCAGCTGAAGCCGCATCGATTCTTATAAATTCCTTTTTTTTAAATCAGTCAGATGAAGTTTCATCTTTAAATCATTTTGGACAATCATCTGATGTGACTGAAACTGGGTTTGTCTCACGCTCCGATCACTGCCTACAATCTGTGTTCTCGTCATACTGTCCAGAGTTTAGCTGAAACTAGGAGCTTGGATGTTTCCGTAATGTACGGTCAGGTGTTCTCTAATGGGAACCGATCTCTGATTTCCTTTAAGGTCGGATTTAATTGTTTTCTAAGAAATATAAAAGACAGACACAAGCATGCTTTTGAACTTTTCAATCGAACAAAAAATGAACGAATTACAGGATTATCCCCATTAACCAAAAACCTTTTACTACCGTAGTTTTTCTTAATCTTAAAAAAAATTTCCCCTGGGCACATCCTATTTGTTAATACATTTATAGACTGAAAAGAGTTTTTATTTAAATGGCCAGAACCACCTGATCTAAGAAAAATTGGCTCATTCATGTCTTTAGTTTATTGTTTGGTGCCTCTCGATATTGTCTTTTTTTTGTTGTTTTTTTCATGCTTTTAGTCACCGATGTTTCCTTTCCTGTAAGTAAACTCAAAAGCATATAAAAAAAACAGCATTTTGAATACATAAAAAAGGCGTAAATAAATTTAGATTAATTCAAATTGTAATAAACGATGTATTATATATGCAAAATAAGATATTCAATGCTTTAGATTTTGCAAAAATGTAAGCAAATCCACTTGGTGCTAATTGTCAACATTTTGAAAACTTAACCCAAAACCAAAAATTGTGAGAGACGTTTTCTGCTTCAAAATCTGATGTGAAATAATTATTTGTAAGCCCTAAAACTCATTAGGAGTTATTAACACTCACAATCGACGTCTGTTTACAGTAGAGCACATAAAAGCCCATTTTCCTTGTTACCTCCATATTTAAATCCGCTTACAATAAAATGTTTCATTGTCGCGATTTGAGCCAGATGGGAGTTGCTGGTTGATTAGTTTCATCAACGGACAGGTTACTGCAAATGATTGAGCGTGAACGAACATAAAATAAATGATTTGACTTCTCGGGAATATTTATTCGTTTAGTTTTAGATGATGTAAGAAAGAAGAAAAAAAAGATGTCATCTCGTTTTGATTCGTGTTTTCCTTCTTGTCTCGTTTTCTTTGACCAAAACGTTAAACCAGCCGGCCGGCCGTCATACAGCGCTTCATCCTCAAACATCAAAACAAAGAAATCCCACGACACGGTATTTAGAATAATATTTAAACGTTAGTTTCTTAACAAGAAAAGGAGACCTAATGCATCATACCTCCTACTTAACAGTGGGCGCTTAATAAATATTCCTTTGTTTGCACACATGGAGAAGTATTTTGTTGTTGTATTGTCCAGGTTTGGATATCTTTTTTTTTTTTTTTTTTTTTTTTTTTTTAA
>JAVLVB010000957.1:725791-738115 GCA_032876305.1 Orestias chungarensis
TATATATATATATATATATATATATATATTTATATATATTTATATATATATATATATATTTATATATATATATATATATGTAAATAGTTCTAGTATAGAAATAGTATAGTAGTCGTAGTAAAAATGGTTCTCAGACTACAAGCACAATCAACTAAGTTTGCATGAAAGCAAAAATTATAATAATTATGTCTTCTACAAAAGTTAAGCATTCATCCCAGGTGTTCAATCAAAACATATACAGCATATACGACATATTTTCCTTTTTATAATAGGTATTTTTTACTTCTGTTAAGGGTTTTTGTACGTTATAAAACACTGCAGACATTCTCCCATGTTATGTAAGCAAATTTGGTCAGTAGCCTATATGCAGTCAATGATGTGTTAGCAATCTCGTTTCCCTCCAAAATTTATAATTATGAATTCCCCTGCTGCCTAAAAATGCTTTGATAAAGTGAAAACTCAGTGAAGTAATCGGTTCAGTACGAAAAGCTAGCCTCCTCCTCCCAGCGCCAGGTCTCCCACTATTGTAGGAAGTGATTTCCTTTTTTCAAAACAGAGATCTACTTGTTTTTTTATCTGGTTTATTTTTCTCTTTGGTTCATATTAAGGTCAGTTATGGCTATTGCTCACCATGCAGAATGGTGTGTGTGTGAGAGGAATTTGTCTGTGTGTGTGTGTGAGAGAGGGCAGGTTTCTGATGTGATGTCTAATGGTTGTATGACAACAACAAAACGTGTTGTGAGGGTAGTTACTGCAGGCTGCAAACCATCTATGGGGTTTGCGATGTTGACACTGGACTGGTAGATCTCAGGAGGTTGGCTACTTGAAAAGGTTGGGCACCCCTGGTTTAGACTGTGTGAAAGTGTCTCTGAAGATCAAGTCTTGACACTAATCCTCACTTTAGTTCTGGACTTTGACTAGGCCACGTGATTTTGTAAGCATTAATAGGCTTATTTATTTAATTTCTTTTTTTACCCCAGGATTGCCGTGCATTTAGCTCATACACCTTGCAGGTGATGTTAAACTAGTGCAACAATTGTGATGTTTTCCATTTTCCCCCCTATCAGTGTGTGCAGCCAGTAGCTCCACCCAAAGCCCAAGACACACCGGCTGTGTCTGATTCTTGGTGATCCGATTTATTTTATTTTTTTTCTATACCTTAATTTTAAATTTTTCTCCTATGTTACTGTTTATTTACATCCTTCAACGTTTACCTGTATTAAATTTTATCCGACGAACTAGACTCGCACCAACCTAGCATGGGCAATAAATATCCTAATATTAGTGCATTAACAATCAGCTTTTGTTGCAATATAACCTTTTTACCTTGTGTTTTTCCCAACACAGATACCAAGTCTTACTCTTCTCTTTTGTTTTGTTTGATTGCAGACATTCCCATTAAATCTGGGCCTAGATCGGACCAAAATAGGCCCCAGGTCTGTCTTGATCAGTTTATCCTGGCTTTCTGTTTCGTCGGAAACCTAAGGGAGCCTAGTAAAGATGTGCTACTGTTCCTTTTTACTATGTAAATATACAAAATAGCATACAGATGTGGAGAAAATGAGGCATATTTTGCCTGTCCCTGCTGAGAAAGTCTTTCTTCACATCCTGATACCCCCACCATGTGAGAACATAGGGATGGAGTGTTCATGGTGACGTCTAATGCTATTTTTCAGGTACATCATATTTCGTTTCGACTCTGTGTATTAATTAGATGCACTCTAAAAGCAATTGTTTGCGTTGAGCTTTATTGAAGGGTATCACAAATGCACACCGCGCCATTTAGATGTGTATTTATAAACCATGTATTTTATTCAGTCCACTTCACAGTTGTAACTGTTTTGCAATACACATTGAAAAGCCGCATGGCGGGTGAATACCTCTCACAGCGGCGATATACCTGAGGAAATCCGGAGCTCTGTTAATCATGTGCTGGAAATCCTCCAGCGACAGGCGTCCGTCGTTGTCCAGGTCGGCCTCGTCCATCACCTTTTCGCACACCATCTTCACCTCGTCCTCCATCAGCTCGTTGCGGGTCAGCTTGTTCAGCGTCTTCACCAGGTCTGACTTGCAGATGAAATCGTCGTTGTTGAAATCTGTAAAAAAAAATAAAAACAACAACCATACATAAAGGATGCTCTCCAACAGTTAGTCCTGTGTTACACAGGATCAGTAAGTTTTAATGACTTGGGATACAAATGCTTGGTTATGTGACAAATATTGATTTTTGTGCAGCTGAGCAGACTCGTGACGATAGTTCATGATGCAATGCACTTTTCTGAAAGGTGTCTGGGACCTTGGGAAGAGAAACAAGCCCACAGGATCACAGATCCAGATCCTCCACTGTACTTATAAATGGCCATGAGGGGCTTTTCCACAAAGCCTTACTTTCTTTGTTTGTTGGCAGAAACTCTTAGCAGTTCAAGTACCATTAGCTTACTCCAAATCCACGTCTGTGATAGTGGAAGAGCAAAGGTTTGGTGCCGTGCCTCCCAAACAACGAGGGAGGCAGAGATGAACCAGAAAGCAGAAATCATGCATTACCTGCGTTAGGTTTAAATGCTAGGAACAATTTAATCCATTCTGTTTCAAAGGTTTCTTTATTTAAGCCTGACTAAACACTTTTCTGCTTTATACCTACTACTTACAGTACAGGTAAAAAACGGTTCTTTTTTTTTTAAATAGACACAAATCATGAACATCCTGTGCCTTTTCTAGTCTTTCATCGTGGTATTTGTATGTAGCATCTTTATTTCACTTGGGACAACATGGTTAGCATTTCACCAGCAATCTAGCGTTAAAGGAGCCAAAGAGTGAAGCATCTAACCTCAGCCAGTCGTTTCATTTTTGTGAAAATGGTTACATTTTGTTTGGCATAAAGCAAAGGGGAAAAGATATGCAGCAAAGATATGCAGCCCCTGTTTATTTGATTATCTCACTGTCTCATTATCCCTCCCACATAAAGCTAGACATTTCCAGGGGTGAATTAATGTAAATCTATGAATGTCTTTTTTTTTTCCTTTTCATTGCTATCCTATTTACCCCCCCCAAGTGAACTTTTTACCATATATTTTGAAGGCATAGTAGGCCTTGAGGTCACGAGGAGCCATCTCACTGAGGACTGAAAACATGTCCAAGAAGTCGTCCAGAGTCATGTTTCCCTCTCCGTCCTCGGAGAAAACCTCAGCGATCCTCTGCCGAAATGGGTTATCCTGAGCAGAGGGAAGGGCAAAAACTGACAAACAGATGGATGCCAAAACGTTTTAACACAAAAACGTATTTGGTTCTTTGTGCTACAAACACTGTGCTGTTTTTCTTTTTAAAGGACCAAACGACTCTCTGCACAGAGACACGATTTTCTCTCAGAAAAATGAACACATAATGCAACATTTGTTTATTTGTATGGCTCGAACAACAGAGGCCACTCTAAATCCCCATCCTCTCCATTAATGTTAAATTAAAGGGCAACTTCACTTTCTTTAAGGAATGTCGATCATCTTTATTTATAGAACCACAAACAAATACAGCGTAAACAAATGAATACTAAATATATTTATAAAAATACATAGTATTTCATGTACCACAAAAAATGGACTGTTTTATTTCCAGAACAGAGAGTTTTTCTTATGCCGAGGTTCAGGATCCAATATGGCCTTGCATCAACAATTATAAACTGTGGCGGGAACCCTTAACTCGGCTGTGAAGTCAGTAATTCTCATCAAAAAGACAATGTCCTGGGATATATTACCTGATTGAAATAAATAAAAAATTGTACAGAAAAACCCAAACAAAAAGACAAAAAGCTACAAAAAGAGAGAAGCTCCCAGTATGGCTTTTTTTGCAGTGCCTGCCAGTAAACTGTAAATATATGTTTTCTTCGCCTGCCTCAGCGTAAAGGGGCATATAATTGACCCCTTTCTTAACAGCTGAGCCCTCGGGGACCCGTCGGCATTCTTCAAGTTTAAAGGAGTCGGATAACATATAACCTTTCAATGAATTCTGTCGATTAGTTTGTCATTAATTATGGATCGGGGAACAGAGGGGGAGAGCGGGTCCACAGGGTTTTTTTGCGGACCAGTGCGTCTACCTTCAGCTCCGGCATGCTGCCAATCAGCTCGTATGGTAGCTTCACATCTGGGTTGTTGGTGTAGTCAAGAGGAACGAGCTGCGGTGCCAAATCCCGGTATCGATAGAACAGTCTGAGGGAGGTTCAAAAACGTTCACTATTAGCGTTGAATTACAATAGTTCAAAGTAGGCGGCATACATTGGTAGATGGTGGTTGCTAATAAAAACAGCGAGAGCGTTCAAATATAGGCAGAGGAAATCCGTCCCACAGCATGATAGGTCCGCCCAGTGGTTTAGTTTGGATTTACTGTAAAGGTTTGGTGCAGACATGTAAAGAATCAGAATAAAACTAAGGAAAGATAGGCGTTATAAGCAAATCTGCATCAATCGCAGTCATATAAAACCGCAATGAGACATTTACTGCAGTGCAGCTCGTCCTTTCTTGTTCTCCACAGTTACAGTTATGTGAATATTTCTGAATGCAGTCTTCTGTGAGTTTAGTTTTATTCAATGTAAATCAATATACAAATCTGCCTCTCTTGAATAAGGAGTTCGCTTGTCTTCCTCATCGAAAAGAGTGAGATCTGGGCAATGTCAGGGATTTCTCATTAGAAATTTTCCAACTATCTGATCAAGTTGAAAAATACAAAGTAAATTAGGGGATTTTAAGGAATTTTTTCAGTTTTTTTTATTTTACTAAAATATTAATACGTCAATAGGTAAAATATTACCTATGACGTGTACATTTTCAAAAACATTTTAACGACAAATTGTATGCTATTTTTTTTTGCTCACCTGAGAATTTCCTTTCTTGTGAAATATGTACAGTCCTGCGGACACAAACAAATTACATTGAACTTTCAGGTGGTTTTATTAGTGCTGTGAGTATAAAAATAATGATATACTTCTTGTATTTTTACTTATCGCATGCCCTATAAGTCTCAGATCATCGTCTTTAAAGTTAAAAAAACAGAACTTGAGCAAAAACTATTTAAATGATTGAAATAACATTTTTGGTATTAAGGGGGAAAGCAAACAAATCCAATTAGGTTTTGTTTAAATACCCACCATTTAAACCATTCAATTCAGTTGTTATTAAACTAATTTTAGTTCAGTTTCACAAGCCTAAACATTGGCTAGACGAAGCACCTGGATTAAACCCTATCTGAGAGCACAAAGGGAAGTAAAGGTTATACTATCACTTACATGCAGCAGTCTGAAAGGGACTAAAAAACAGTTACAGGCGTTATCCACAAAAGACAAATAAATAAACTGTGGTGAATCCTCCCATGGGATTTGACAAAATCCACAATACTCCAGGTTTTCCAGATATTCAAGACGCCACAAAGAAAAATCTGTCCAGGCCTTATTTGATTCAGATTAGGTCAGCTATTCTTGATTCACAGGTAAGACAAGAAAGACAGAAAGCTTGCCCATAATTTAGTTTTAACCTATAATGAAAACATGCTTTGATTAAACTACAAGACAACAATCCAAGCAATGATTTAGATTTTTAACAGGCCTCTGCTTAAAAAGCCTCCAATGTGGCTCACGTAGAAGGATCCCTCTAACAGTTGAGACTCCAAACTGTTTCATAGCAATGTGACACATCAGTTAATGTTACCTTATATTGAAATCAGTTGGAAAAATATGAAACATTTAAATGTGGAGGGGGATAAAGTCCCATCTCTTCGTCTTCCAAACCAATAGAGGTTATTTTGTCATCTTCATTTTTTTTAATATTTCAACATTAACACAAATACTACACTTATCTTGTTGCTAGGTGTCTCATAAGATGGGTGCTTTCAGAGTATTATATTAAATCAAATCAACAGCTGCCCCCAAATGACCCCGACTGATGCTAATTTCTCCCCAATAAAACATAAATTAAGAACAAATGTCATCTGCTTTATCATCAGCGCAATGCTCCAACTTATACAAAAAAAACAGGATCCAAACCGACCTGATAAGCATCAAGCTGTTGCGCCGTGAAGATGGTTTGTTTATTCCCCATGTCTGAGCTCTCAACCCCTGTATCCACAGATCCATCGTTGCTCCAGCTCCGAGCGAATGAGTTTTATTAGGGTGGCCCAGTCAGATATGAAATGTGGGGACAAAAGGAGGCCAGAGCCAAATAGGAGATCGGGTGTCAGGCCACAGCCGGGGCCCTTCGCATGCCTCCATAAAGGCAGCATTTCATCGTTTGCTCCATTGTGAATAGCAGCCCCTCCGATAATGAATGGGAGCTGTCGTCCAGCATCATGCCAAGCCGCTTCAACCCCCTTTAGTGCCACTCTATGGGCAACGCCTCAGCAGCTGCTCGGGTTACATTCTTTACAGGCCGGGTTTTGTGATGTACTGAAAGAAACTTCGATGGCTGACGACAACATGGTTGATGTTTTGTTTCCTCAAAAGATACGCCTCTATATAAACCAACTATAGAGTTCCTTGGACTTTTTCATATTCCACATATTTCATATTTCAAATCTAAAAAGTGTGGTGCACATCTACGTTAAAGCCCTCACTGTATCCACAATTTGTTAATCAACCTTTCACTGTAAAGTGCTGTTGTCTTGACAAGCTTTGCACACTTTAAGAACATTTTTAAAACATTCTCGAATGGATGGGGAGCCTATGTGAACATCAAATGTGGGTTTCTTGCAAATGGTTTTCAATATCATTTAAATCTGGACTTTGACTGGACCATTTTAACATGTGAATATGTTGAGATGAACCTTTCCTACATGGTCCTGCATGTTTGTGATTGCAGTCCTGCTGAATCTCTGCAGCAACATTGTAAAGAGGACTGACAAGTAAGTATTATCCAGATGAAAAAATGAACTTTCATTTTACTTTAAAAAAGAAAAGAGAGAACCATAAATAAATCCCATATACAGAAAAGGATGAATATATTTGGTCAATCAAAACATTTAATGAAGGAGTCAGAAGAATTACATTCAGTCTTTGAAGATTTACCATTTTGCCTATTTTTGTTTATTTATAGAATTGCAACCCTGTTATATCTGATCCCAAATATCACTGCCTCTACTGCTGCTGTGTTGTAAAAGCATTCATCTATAAAATCATCCATTACATTGTTTTTTTCTAACTTTATTTGATAAAGCACTTAAGATATTAAATTTGACAACATTTGTAAATATGTAATAAACAGTCTGCAGCAGGACTTTTGTTTGAGCTACACATTTTCTATTGACATTGTTGATTTTCTTAATCGACCAGAATTACTTTTTTCCACTTACACTAATTTTATATGTACATACAGTGAGCTCCAAAATGACAGATTATTTGAAGATAGATAGGAGACCCCAGGAGCACAGTAGTGTCACCTGGGGGTTAAATATGGGTACTGTAGGTCATGTAATTCTGGTGCTGCCTTACATCTTGACTGCTGGTGCCCATATTACCCATGATAGAGATGTTTGAAACGCATCTTTAATTTCATTTTAAATTAAATTACATTGTCTGTTGTCGAGCATATTTATTAATTGTAGAAACATTAAGATTAAAAATACGATTTCTTTTTTTAAATCAAATTTCCTATTGCCACAATTTGTTCTATCATTTGAATAAAAAAGGCTTTTGTTAAATTTATTTTAGAATGAATATTAATTAAATAATAATTCTTAATATAGGTTATGAAATGCATTCTTTTCCATGTTTCAGTGTGACATACGATCATTAATGTGATTATGTGTGTGACAAAAATGTAAAATGAGGTTAATTTTAAGGCTTTTTAACACATCTTTACCTGGGGTTGCAGTAACTGTGGCTGACATGCCTTGATAACTGAAGGACAGATAACTTTTAGGATATAAAATGGACGCAAAAAATATTCTGATTTCTATAGCCTTACATAACAATATGTTTCTGCAGAAGAATTATAAAAAGAGTGGAGTAATTATTAGAAAATAATTTAAACAATTAAGCCGTGTTCTTTGTAATTCTTTAGTAAATGATGTAATATCTTACTTCTTTAGGGGAAAAAATGTTAAATTAAGAACATCACTAAAACCTTTATGGAAAAGGAGGAATGTTTAACTTTAAAGAAAATATAGAAAATGAATGCACACTACTCACATTCTTATAAAGAAACACAGTTTTTTTGAAAAACAATTTATTTTTAATAAAAATAAGGAACAGGAAAACGTAACATATACATATTTACACATTTTGTTGGTATCTCCTCTATCACAGTCATATATTATAATTTATAATAATATTTACATAGATTACAGTGTCATTCGTAGAGCTCAGCATATTTACTCACGAGTTAACAATCAAAAAAGGGCAACAGGATGGTTAAGAGTGACAGTTAAATCTGCGTCTGGGAAGGCCAAAGCTGGAGACTCGACAATGTCAGTGACAACCACAGCTTCCAGCCACCATGTCATTATACTGCTTCAAAACAACGTTCTCGTCGTCATCAAAGTACAGCAGGTTGATGGAAAACAGCTTGTCAGGCACGCAGCACGGCGTCTCGATGCCTCGGATCAGCTTCAGGGCGTTGATGATGGACTGGACGGTGGCATGGTTGGTTGGCCTCATGTTTTGACCAAGAGGGAAGGAGCAAGAACCCTTGCAGTGATAGGCGTTGTAGCCCCGGGGAGACACGATCCACCCCGACCATCCGATCTCCTCAAAGTCTACGTACAGGGGCAGGCGCTGGCAGGGCCTGGATCGGCCTTCCTCCTCGCCGTAGTCCAGGGAGCGAGCGGCGCGGGAGGACTTAACTAATGTGGGGGTCTGGGGCAGAAAAGAGTTGGCGATGGCCTCGTGGGGATCTGGAAGAAAGAAAATAAAAGTTGTTTAGATTTGTAAACACAATTAAATATTTGTAAAATTGGTATAGTGTTCAAAGCACAAAACAACATTTTTAAATCAAACATCGTCATTTTTAAAATAAACGTTCAATGATGGGTAAATTCCAAGTTTAACTACATTTTTCGGTGACAAACTCAAGTGTTAAAGCTATAGTTTCAGCAACAAGGCTAATTCTAAAGTTACACCCACTACCTAGGTAAGTTCTAAAATCCTGTTGTGTTTTCCCATTAATAGCTTCTATTATTACAATGATCATATCTAAACTGTGGTTGCCATGGAAATAGTATTACAAATCAGCACTTTAACAGATGCTAAACATGTCACCTTTAGCTTTAGGTAGTTTAGTAACAGGACAAATACCAAAAGATAAAGTTAACACCTGGCTTTGGTTTCGTTAAGTCCGAGGTGGTTTGTGCATATGAACGTCATATTTAAACTGTTGGTGACACGTAAACAGTCTACATGTCAGCCTCTTGGAACAGATGGTAAAAGTTTAGGTTTTAGATTTAGCTGATGTAGCACCAGGGCTAATACTAAAGGCAAACTTCCCACATACCTAAAAATCTTAAGGTCCAAGGTGTTTTCTACTAATGAACATCATACATATAAACGTTGGGTGTCATGGAAATAGTTCACATGTCAGCATCTCTGAGTACTTTCTAAACGTTTAACCTTTAGCTGTAGCCGGTGTAGCAGAGGGGCTAATGCTAAAGTTAAACCAACCACCTAGCTAAGTTGCAGGTGGCGGCCAATGCTTACATAATTTAAAATGAGTTGCCAGTGAAACAGTGTATATGTCAACACCTTAGAACAGATTTAAAAAGTGAATGCTTTAGCGAGGTTAGCAAGACAAAGGTTGCAAACTAGCAAATTTTTCTGATGTTTTGTACTTCTAATTGATTAATGGATTAAAGTATATAAGTATATTTAAAGTTTAAAACAATACAAAACAAATTTAGGATCTAGGATTTAGGATTTATTTAGGATCTGATTTATGTGAGTAAGTAAAACAATTATGTTGAGTAGAATTTGCTAGTTTTTTCAGGGTATGAACCTTTAAAACATAGTTTTATCCTAACAAAGTTATTTAAGTGCCTTTTAAAATATGTCCGTTAAATAGTGAATTTTTTTCTAGACTATTGCTTTAACACCCTCACATAAAATGTATTAAATTTCTACTACAGTTTTCTTGGTTAAAATTGGACTTTTTCGATTAATGTAGGCCACTGTAATCATCCAGGGTTCTGTTTTATTGTTAGTGGGTGTATTCTGATTTGATAAAAGACATTAAAACCAATCCGAATCTCACTTGTGTTCTCGAGTGTAGCGGCGCGCCGACCGTCATCAGTGAACAGAACCAACATGGGCTGTTTGCTCTGGTGGTGGTGGCGCCCTGAAGCAAAGCGGATCAGTTTCAGGTCCATCTGGCTTCCTTCCAGCGTCCTAACCACCACATGGAGTCCCAGGTTGCTGCCCTCATCTGCCATCCAGGAGCGGACCTTTAGGATATCATTTACAACATTATTTTCAGACGACATCCCGCTTTAGCTGTGACTCAAGGGTATTTGGGCTTTAAAAGACACTTACAGCTTGCGTGATTGTGAACACTTCCCATCCAGTCGAGTGGATCGGGATGAGTCGAGAAGACAGCAACTTCGCCTGTGTGCTGTTGGCTTTGCCACTCTCCATCAGCTGGTAAACACTGACCTGAATGATACAGCATTAAACCAAAAAAACATTTGAGGGCATTCGATTTCTGGTCGAAGATGTATGAAAATATTTTCGGGGTCCCACTGATAGTATCCCAAGCTTTAAACAATTTGATTTAATCTATCATCTGGGAAATGGCACATTCTCAACCCACAAACACATGGTTATCTATCTAAGTCAGTGATTCTCAATTGTGTTCTTCAGGAATCACTGCTCTGCATGTCTTAGATAATTGTCTTCTCCAGCCTGTATTATTGAAATAATAGCCTTGGCTCCTCTATGCTACCAAGTTCTGTAGAAGCCTGTTATTCACATATTGATTTGGGGTCCGGCATGTAAAAGAAATGAAAACATGCAGCACGGCCTTACGGGAATCAACAGGATGAGAAACACTGATTTAAACTGACAGGCAGTGCAAGAAGAGCGTTAATCCGAAAAGCACCCAAAGGGCCTCTGGCAACTCATGTGGTAAAATCTGTTAACAGGAAAACATCCGGTTTGCAATTTGCTGCACGCATGTTAAAGATGCAAAACATAAGGAGTTCTAGTCCAATAGGACCAAAACTGACTTTGGAGAGTGGTTGTAGCATCATGCTGTGGAATGCTTTTCATTAGCAGAGGTTAACTGTAAAAGATTTGAGACTGGCGGGTTGAGATTCGCCTTGCGTTCGACACCAATCTCAAACATAGGGCTACAATGAAATGGTTTAGATCTACGGAAATCTGTGCCAAAAGCGTTAAAAAAAAAACATTTTCAGAGATACAATCTAAATGAACCAGAGCTGCTTTCTAGAAGCTTGGAGGCTGAACATACCTGGCAGAAGTGGTGCCTGATGAACTTGAGGGACGCCTGGGGCCGCAGTTTGAACAGATGGAGCTCTGCAGTGAGGACCTTCTCAGTTCTTGCCACAGTGGACAAATTGAACTTGAACTCCACCTGTTCACTGTGCACTGGAATTACAAGAAAAGAGAAAAAAGAAGGCATAAATTACCAATAAACACCAGAACCTTCTACCTTCTACCTGGCCTTCACACACACATTTGTCAAAGAAGCTGCGCACAGTGTTCCCCTCCAGCAGGTAGGGGTCCTTGGTGACGCCGTCCACGTCCGCCACCGTGTTGTACAGGTCCAGCATGTACTGCGGAGGCTGTTTGTGCGTGTGGACCGCGGGAGGATCCTCCATCCCAAAGACCTCTAGAAGTCTCTTGATGGCTGCGGAGCGGACCTCCTCTGACTCGTCCTCCGGGGAGCCGAGGTGGCCGAGCGCAGGCCACGCCGCGGTGACGCACTGCAGAGCCGCAAAACTGAGCGCAAACACAAGCATCTTTGCATGGATCACCCCCTCTTTGTTTTTCTCTTTAAGGCAGCAGCCAGTTTGGAGCTGCGGTGAATCTGGAGATTCCAGGAGGCTGCAGGCTTTATATAAAAACAGTCCGGTTCCCCTCTGCAGCCTCAGTAAACAGCAGTAAAGATGTTATTTGGCCGCAAATGTAAATCACCAATCAGCGAATGTAAAGGGAGACTAATGGCGCTGCTAACAAGGTGCGACCCCCGATTGGAGAGTTTTTATTCAGGCCCCATTGTCTGCGCGTCTGGCGATTAAGGGCTCAAATAAACGAAAAGTCTGCGTTTTACAAAACAGGGAGCTTGTTTTTTAGTTGTTTTTTTTGCAGGTGCGCTGACTGAAGAGGGGGGGGGGGGGGGT
>JAVLVB010000957.1:738215-777333 GCA_032876305.1 Orestias chungarensis
GCAAACTGCGCCCAAATGAACCCATTAATTCAAAATAAAAGGCCGTATTGTTGAAGGTGGGAAACCAATTAACAGTAAATTAAAAAAAAGCCACTGGGGATACTGGGTGAGATTTGCATGCCTGCCCACCGACCCGTAGCTGGATGATCTCAGGGTTTGACCGGCTGAAGTTGGCGTCTGATTTGGAATGGTTAGACGTACAAAACAGTTGTTTTTAAACCCAAAAAAAAAAAAAAACTTATGTTGGGTTGAATCTGAGACATAAAACACCTAAACAAACGGAAAGAGAAATATTCTTTATTTATGATGCATTGTATTTGAAAAAAAAAAAAAAAACGACATTAATTTGTGAACATTTACAACTTCTGTTGGGCTTCTTCGCCACCTTTGATTGGACACAGCAGAATACACAGCCTTGAGAGGTCAAGCCAGGCCATCATTGATCTACTAATGCTAGATTAAATAAAATTCAGTGTATTGAAGTTTAGAAAAAGTTAGATTTTAAGTCTCTGAATTTTAGCTCTTAAAAATACAAATGCCTGGATAGAATTAAACCACATCAATGCCAGATTATCCAGATTCAGTTTGTTAAACCCTTATTTATTTATTTATTTATTAAACGAACAGAGACAATTTTAGTTTTTGTTTTTTTTAACCACCTTATTAGAACTTTAAAAATCCCACAGGATGTTCTGTAGAAACTATCAGTGGGTCAGTTTTCAACCTGGACTCCAGCTAGTTACCTAGTTTAAGTTTCCACGAATGCAATAAATTATATTTTCAAGAAATAATCCATTTAATCGTTGTAGGTTTGATTCCTGCCTCCTCCTGTCACATGGACAACTCACCCTAAAATTCCTCAGTGTATTGGTGTTTAAGTGTGTGTTTGTGAATGGGTGAATTTGTTTCCAGTGTAAAAAGCTTTGGGTGGATTAATAAAAGGGGTATATAAATTCAGTCATTTTAATCACCATTTAGATGTAACAAGATGCACCAAAATAGCCCTGTATTCATCTGCTGAATCATAAATTAATTTTTTTAAATACGAACCGGGAGCATTTTGACTTAGAACAAGAGAAAATCAATTTGCGTTTTACTTGCACGCTGCAAATTCTTGACAACTGAGATTTCTGTGACTGTTACAAACTCTTATTCTCTTGACCAAAAAGTCATTTCTGAAGAAACTATCTTATAGTTTCCAAGAAGTCAAAAGCAGAAATATGTTCTAAACATTAGCTTTTATTAATAATAACGCTATAATACCTTCCATACCAGACAGCAGATTGAGTTTCCTTGGAGAAAACCAACTTGATAATCAGGTATTAAAAATACTTTTCCTTTAAATCGTTTATATGTAAAAATATATTTTCTATTCATATGATGTAATATTTGAGTCTTAAATGTTATATTTCATTCAGCTGTAATGAGAAAACCATCATAAGCTGTGAAACACCAGCCTGTGTAATGAATGTATATAATTTTTGTCAGTAAACCGAGTTACTAAAAGATACCTCTTCATCTAATTTATTGGAAACGCCTGTACAGCCAACAAAACAAATGTAGCTCCCAACACTTATAGATTGAAATTGATTCAAGGTTTTAACTGCACCAAATAAAAATGCACTTAGGTTGAGGAAAAAAAAAGTGTCTCATTTTCTGCAATAAACATTTAAGAGATCAAAGGTTTCGTTCTCTGTGTGACACCATGCAGACAAGTCATAGAAAGCTTTTACTGCAGAAGCAGAAAGCCGCGACAGAGAGGTGTTGTTTCACAGGTCTGTTTCGAAAAGAGCTGGTTGTAACAACTGAAGTGTCTGTTGATCAAAAGGAAACCTTAGATTTTAGTCTATTTTCAACCTTTATTCCTGATTGTAATTGCAAGAAGTCTTAACAAAGTTAAGTCTAAATGTCTATATGATAGGTTTGGGAAAACAAAGGGATTTCTTTTCAGTAATTTATTGGCCGTGTATTTTGCAAAACTTCTTTAATATAACAAGAAAAAACTGTTTGCCCCTTAACTACTAAAATATAAGATTTTCTCCCATTTATTAAGCTCATCATTACTTAGAACTCTTCAGTCTTTGGCCAATAAACACAAAGCAAACCAACTGCTTTGATTCACTGTCCCTATTACTTAAAAAGAAAAAAAAAATTTAAGATCATAATCCTGCAATTCTTTAATTTCTAGTTAAAATCCTCTATCTATTTAAGAAGCTTGCAGCATTTAGTAATCTTTAGAATAAAGAAAAATTAATAATCAGGTAAAACATGATCAGGTCAGACCTCAAGGAAAAGCAGAAACTGGTCTGATCGCTGCGCCTCTAAATCAGAGTGATATTTATTTATTTTGAACTAATGACACACAAAAAAAAACTATTAAATTCAAGTTTACACACCATAATAAAAAAACAAAAAGCAAGTTATCATCTTTTTTATTACTTTTATTTACAAAATTATCACTTATACATATATATTACATATAAAACAAGGGAAACCTCAAAGTTTTGACTAGGGCTCGCTCCAGCAGCGGGCGCTGTGTTCAGTTTTGGCAGCGGCAGGAGGTGATGGAGAGGATGGTGCGAGTCTGTCCGTGCTGGTTGATGAAGCTGTGGCTCTCGTATCCCTGAGGAGCGCAGGAACTGGACTGTCTCTCTGACCACAAGTCGCAGTTTTCCGGATCCGACGGATTCCTGCCGCAGCAGAAAACCAGAGAACATTCAAAATGTGAAACCCTGTTATCAAGTTGAAGATGTTTAGTGGAAATAAAGCCAAGAATCCCTGTGCTATTTTTATTTTAAACCAAACAAGAGCAGCTTTAGAGGTCAAGGTTAGCAGCTGAAATTGGATCCAAGCAAAATGTCTGTGAAACAGCTAAAAAAAAACATTTTTTAAAAAAGGATTAGTAATTGGAACACAGATGCTCGGCGATGCTTATTGTTCCTGGGATTTCCACAGTAAATATTTAGAAACAAACACATTACATTAAAAATGAAAGTGAGAGTCGGAGAAATGATTTTTCCAAAGTTTTGATGAGCTCCAAAATTTTACTTGTTCCTATTTTTTCCCCGTTACAGCTACAAACCTCTAAGGTATATTGCTGGATTTTTTAAAAATTTTTTTTTTTAAAGAACATTATAAAGAATGGCAAACGGTAACGTTAAAGGAAAACTATACCTGATTTTATATGTTTTTTTTTTTCCAAAGTGAAACATACAGCAGGTTTTCTTTTCAGTATTCAGCTTCTCTGAGTTAAAGAAACATCTTTAGCTACAGTTCGACTCACACATCTTACATCTTACCACATCCACACATCCTGATATTTACACTAATTTTCCTTTAAAAAAAATAGTTTAAGCTCAGTCATGATCGACGAGATCAACGGCCATGTAATCCCATAGATTCACAATTCTGTGCTTTGACTGGGCCAGTAGGATCCGAACCACTCTCTTGCATGTTTGGCTCGCTGGTCCTGCTGCCCCGTGAACGTCTGACACATCTCAAGTCCTCTCGCAGGTTTTCTTTCAGGATTGCCCTGATTTTAACTCAGCCCAGCTTCCCTGTCTCATCCGCAGAAAAGCTTCCCTGCAGTGTGAAGCTGCCATCACCATGTTTCAACATGCAGCAGAACAGCTTCTCCTAGATGTTTGCCTGATCTCCTAACAGTTTGCCTGTCAGCACATATTGTAACCATGGACCTCCTGGCTCCTTCTCATTTCTTATATTCTACAGTTGATTTCCATGTTCAAAAAGAGTCTTGAGTAATTGTCTATGATATTTTTAAATCTCAGTGTATTCTTTAAAAACTATTTCTACAGTAAACTCCTAACTTTTTCCCCTAACCTGTCTGCTGTGTTGGTCTTCATGAAGTTTCTTCACTAATGTTCAGCAACCTCTGAGGAAATCTGGATTTATTTCTGAATAAATCACACTCGAAGACTATTGTCTACTTTTGATGACTTCTATAAGCGATTGTTGAAAGAATTTTATTTAGGAGTAGCAGAAAATGTAAATGCATTCTACCCAGAACCTTCTTTTTTTATCTCAAGAATTTATTCCTTTTGTTCGGTTTAAATAAGGTTTTGCTTTTTTTTAAAATATGCAACAAACTTGTTAAACCGCAGCCTACTCCCTGAAGCTGTTGGTTGTAAATCTGTCTGGCTGTGCAGCATTTCTTTCTCAGATGCGTAACAGAATACAAGCATATGGGAAATATTTCAAGTCTGTAATCTCATTACAAGGCAGGCGATCTAAAGGGAGCATTTGGTGTTGGAATTGAAATGAGGTGCAGAAAGTGTCGGAGCTTACAGGCTGGTGTTACAACTGGGAGGGCAAAGGAGGTGTGTGGGTGTGTGTGTGTTCATACTGACCTGAGAAGGCAGCGGTTTCCTGTTGTGCAACCTCCCAAACATCTGCCCACATCTGTTTCCTGCAGAAAATTAGCAGCAGAGAGAGAGCGAAAGAAAGAGAAAGAGGAAGTTAACTCACAGCTGGCTGCAAATATTGACCCGCTTTTGAGCTGAGGAGCAGCTGCTGTTTGGGGAGTTGAAAGTGCTCCCAATTCGACACCTGCTGAGGCCATTTGTGTTTGTTAACCCCACCACTACCCGGCCCACGCTCACATTTGGTAAAGAGAATCGCCAGAAACACAAAACAAAACAAATGATTACTTTTTCTTTAGAGTGAAATTTAGTTGGTATTTTCAGTTCCCTTTTTTGTTCACCCCAAGTTTGTGTTTTGGAATGAAAGCGGTTCAGTTTTAAGATAAATATTAATCTCAATTTATGCAGCACCTTTCAAAAAACGTATTAAAAATCAGACCCACATCGAACAAGACTATTAAATAAATAACAAGACTAAGACGTGCATATATTTGCATGTTTTGTTAAAAACTGTGGCAAATGTTTCTTTTTCTATATCGTCTCCAAGTCCAAGGTGCAGCTTAAATGTTATTACTAGTAAACTCTTTCGTTTTTGGTCTGAATGGAGCCAAACATTGTGGTGTTTTTTCACACATGAATGCTCGGTGCCGTCCTCAGAATTAGCTTGATTAAACACCGACTTCCTCCTGTCAGTCTGATGCATAAAGGCACTTCATTATGGTCTGGCACCCGGCTAGGGTCCCGTTTCCTCTGCCCTGGATGACAAAGGGAGTGTGAAGCAGGCATCTCAAAGGAATCAGTCCTTGAATGCACCGTGCTATACAAAGAAGTGAATAGCTAAGGACGTTTTTTTCTTCTTCCCTTATTTCTTTTACCTTGAGCCTCACTTCCTTGCCTCCGTCTTCATGCTGCACCGTTTCGTAGTAATATTCCACATGAGGAACCCTGTAGCAGCTTTCCTTGAGCTCACAGTCCACAACGGTCCGGATCACGTCCACTTTGTTTGGAGTTTCCAGCAACGTTGAGTCAAACTTTGTGGGGATGCAGGAGAAGCCTTCTGGAAACAAACCATGAAGGAAAAATGTTAACAGGAATGAAAAACAGTAAAAAAAAAAAGAAAAAAAAAAAAGGAAATTTCCGAAAAGAAATGCTTAGATAATTATATATAACTTTAATTTAACCAGATACAATACTGTAGAGCTTGATGAAGCTGTGCCATAACTGGGTCTGTATTGTATTATTATAATGGCAGTATTTAATGACGACTCGGATCAGAAATGTACGGCTCCGGTATTTTGTGGGTTTCACCAGAATAAGTCAAAGGTTGTACATGACAAAAAAAAAACAAGATTAATTTGGATCACCACAAATCAACTAGTATATAATTCAGAGCAACACCTAGATTCATATTAATGTTAAAACATTTGTGTCTGATAGATTTATAATAAATACATAAATATTTACCATTATATTTTAAAAACATTAAACAGAAATTAGCTACTCTTTATTCAAATTGGCATTTGAAATACTCAACAAGAAAAAAAAAATCTGATACTTGACTTATTATTTTTAAATGCATCGAAACTGCAATGATGACTGTTAACCACCAACATAGGAGTGGGTGTTTATCGTATCATTTATCTTGATTCCTTTATTCTCATGTTAAGAATTATAATTTATCGTCACAACGACAGATCAAAATTAATGATGTTTGTAAACTCTGAATACCATCTGAAGTGTTGTTTTCACTTTTTTTCTCCACTGTTCGTTCAGTTTGAGCAATGTTAAACTCAAAAAATACAATTAAAAGTGATTACTTTGTGCAGTTTAGTGATAGAAATCACACTTCTTTACGTAACTAGTGTCCGAAAGAAGCCAATTTTAAACTGGAATGGTCTCTTAAGTATGTGTGTTTTTATCATTACTTTAATCGCTATGATAATACTTAAAGATACTGCGAAGACATTTAAAATGCATACCCTCAAGCCCTAGTCAGGCATTACTAACGTATCGCCCAACACCCTGTAAATTTACACACTTTATTAAATAAAAACTCAATTTAAGAACTAGAACATGTGCTTTGATTTAAAACTTTAGATTGGCCTGGATGCAAAACTGCTAAGAACAATTATAAAAATTTTAATGAATAAAAATATTGCCTTTTTTTTCTTAAAAGCCTTTTTTATTGTTGTTGTGCTGAGGATTATATTGCTCTGTAGTTAACGCTGACAAAGCAGATGTAAAAGCACAGTTCAAATATCTTTGGACCTGATCTGAATTATCATTATAGTGCTCTTCAGCGCCCTCTGCTGGTGTGGGGAGGCTAAAGCAACTCATGTGGCTATTTTGTTTAAAGAATAGTGGCATTTTTAGATATTTAAAAGAAAGTTTTCCAGTTTTCATGTCTACAATGATTGAAACCATGTATTTACATATATAAATTACAGTAATGTATTTTAACTTGATTATATAGATAGAAAAAAAAGATTTTACATACTCTAAAACTAAGTACACTGATTTTCTGAGGACTACAAGATATAATGATAAAAATAAATATTATGCAACACAGTTTAATTTGAAAATGAACGTGGTGGTTTTATGTCTATCACAAATCCTGTCTATCATCCTATAGTTATTTTTCAAAGACAAATTTCAATGCCTTTTATAAGGGCTTTACACCATAGACAAACAGAGTACATTACTTTGAAGTGAAAGGAAAATTATATAGGTTTTACTCATCTTTTTTATGAATAAAAATCTAAAAGGGCTTGTAAGGATTACAAGCCTCTCTAATTTGTAAACAGATTCTGGTTGTTTTTAACGTAAACTCAGTATAAATTGTGTGAACATCTCAAAAGATTGGCTAAGGAACATTAGTGAATAAACACCAGGCAACACAGAAGACAGGTTAGAGGTACAGGAGCTGGTAACACTGGAGGAGCAACAAAGATCCACAGCTCATGTAAATGGGAGAATTAGTGGTGCGTTCCACAACTCTGGCCTTCATGGATCAGGGCCACAAACGGCAACATGTAGGAGCTGTGCTCAGAAGAAACTCAAATCGACTGTCTGACCTACACCAGAAACTATCTTCACATAATTCTGACATCTTTGGAGCATTATTTATGTTGTCTATTAGTTTAAATGTGGAGTTTAATGCAACAGGTCAATGCACGGCTACTTTGCGAGCATGTGTTTAAATTTTGTCATCAGTCCCAATGTTACCTATCCAGTCTAACTTTGCTTCCCTCTGTTGTAGTGGCACAATCGTACTTCGAAGATCCTTCATTTATTTTATTGCTCAGCGTTTGTCAGAGGTGATTGCATTGCAAGACGGATGGAGCTAAACAACATATAGAAGGCCCTGGAAGTGCAACTGTCAGCAGGAAATCGATTCTGTGCAACAAGGACTCTATGGTGGCTCTTAATAACCTTGAGCAAAAATGTATGAAATGTTTTTAAACAATTACATTTAAAATAGCTAAATATAGCATCTCCTCACAATTGTCTTCATACAATATATGCATAAAATATAACATATATTGATGAATTGTTTTATAATAACACATTGTTTTATGTCAAATTGCAAAATACAATGTTGTTTAAAATAATTTTCTAATAAAAAACAAAACAATCTTAGCTATTTTAAATACAAAAAGCCTGTTGTGGTTATTGGGGTCATATTGATTGCTGACCTTTGTCCTAGTCAAAGCCCAACACTAAATTCATGTAAAAAAAAAAAAAAGAAGCACATGTAATTTTCCATCTCCATTTGATTAATAAACACTCTATTGCGTTGATTTATCCCATAAAATTCCCTTAAAAAAAAATAAATAAATAAAAAAAAAAATATATATATATATATATATATAAATATATATTTATATGTGTGGTAACTTTTATCTGACCCTACCTGGGACCCCTTTGGAGCGGGGACATCCCCCCACGTCTATAACCGCCTCGTACGGCGTCTGGAAGTAGAAGGTCCGGAGAGCCGGGACTCGGATGCACTGACTCAGCCGGACGTCGCACTGGCACTCCTGGATGACCTCCACCTCCCGGGGTCCCTCCAGCAGCAGCAGCCGCTCCACGCGCGTCCCCGTCGGCTCGCACGCCAGGCTGGCGCCGCAGGACTGCAGCTGGTTCCAATGCTCCGGGATCTGTGCAGCGGCCGGGCGCGTCCTCATCTGCAGGGTTAGGGCATGTCAGGACTTGTCTGCACCCTGGTCCCATTCAACGAGCACATTTATAATAATGCAACACTTAAAATATTAGTTTTTTGTTGTTTTATTAGATTTTATTTTATTCTTTCAGGCAAACAGAGCGGTGGGTCTGGTTGTTATGCTGTCAGATTTTTTCATCTTCTTAATCATTATGTATGTACTTTTTTTGCAGACAGACAGATAGATAGATAGATAGATAGATAGATAGATAGATAGATAGATAGATAGATAGATAGATAGATAGATAGATAGATAGATAGATAGATTCGTTTGTTTATGATGGCATAAGGAAAAGCCTTTAGAAATCACAACAAATGCACACACCCCTCTTGTGACAGTAGGCGGAACTGCGTCGTACCTTCTTGCTTCGTATCAATTCCAGCATTGAGGAATGTTTGGAGTATTCCTGCTGCCTTGCTTCATGCTGCAAACCCGTGGTCATCCCGCAGTGGGACTTGCACATTCCCACATCTACGCTGACAGGACTCCCTGAAATGTCTGCGCGCCCCAGATTGAGTTTTAAGTCAGATGCACGAACAGCAAACATGCGTAAGTAAGTGAGCAACCCTTCATTTCTTACCTTGACCAACATACACAAAGTGACTCTGCCTCCTGCAGCACATCCGCTGTGTGAACAGGTTTCTGTGGTTAAAGTGTTTGCATTTCGCCCCGCTCACTACACAAAAACAAGACAGGCGTTGCATCTGAGCTGTCAAACGTAAAAGACTGACCCGAAACACTAATAACATCCTCATGCTCATCTGCAAACGCTCGTCAGATTTCAACTTGCACAAACTGACTTTTGACAACATTTCACAATCATTCACCACTTCCATTGATCTTTTTTGCATGATAACCGTTTATTCACGTCTGTAAGCGTGAATCAAAGAATTGGCCGCCGGTACTTACGTGTCAGATGAAGAACCCACAAGAACGGAAGGAAAAGTTGGAGAACATCCATGGCTCGTGTGAATGTGCCCCTCAGTGCTGTCCTGCTCTAGTCTGCCTCAGATATTTATACCCAAAACTGACTCTTTGGAGGCCAAAGACGGGAGAGCTAATCAAATTTCCATGCTGAATGCCTTGCAATGCAAGGCCCACTTCAAAGGGGAATCTCAGCGTCTCTGGTTTTTTTGTTTGTTGTTGTTTTTTCGGGTTTTTTTTTTTTTTTTGCTCCAGAGAAACCCACAGAGGATCAAATATGCTGAGCAGACCTGAGCTCCCACTAATGGAGGGCCTTAAAAAGGCCATGAGCCATTCAAGGAGCCGACCTCAAAGGTATCAATCATCTTTTATCTCAGGGGGAAGGTGTTTAGCACCTCTGACTTAAAACAAGCACATACACAGGAACAGCAGGGGGGCGTGAGCCTCGCCTTCAGAAAACTCCAGCACCTTTGTGTTTATTCAACCTGACACCAAATGGTCAAAGCTCCTTAGACCCTTCAGAAATCTCAGCTCCTCTGCTTTTTTTCACCCTGTTCTTGGTTTAAGGTACTGACTGATGCTGTACATGTTGTCTATTCTCACAAAGTTAAACAAGAAGGATGCTTGAGGAGATGTTCAAAGTTAAACAGTTAATCTTATAATTCTTTTTTTTTATATCATTGGAAATGGGTCAGAGTTTACATCCTGAATGGATGCTAGGGAGACTTTCTTATTTTTTAAGACATCCTGAAGGGATGCAAGGGAAATTTTTTATGTTTTTTTGTTTTGATGTTTTAGCAATTTTGTGTTGAACAAATAAAGTGCAAATTAAGAAGATTTATGGCTAAGCAAAACTTTGATTCCAAAAGAAAAAAATATCCATAAATAAGCATTGGGAATAACATTTTTGCATTACTTATTTATAATAAGTAATGTATACATTTATATTAAGTTACATTTATTTTAGTATCAAGTATTAATTCTTTAATATTATCTATTTCCACCAGATGGCGCTGCTTTACCCCAATTAAAATCAAGTAGGCTTTGCTGTTTTCTGCATTATGTATTTATTTATTTTTGATTATTTCTGTTTGACATGGTTACAAAGAAACGAAACAAATAATCCAGCTATGTAGACACACTAGCTACTACTTCTATTAAAACTAAAATATCCTTATTGACATTACGTATATTCTGGCTGTTATTTATGTATTTGTTTTATTTTGTATGTTATGTTTGTTTAATAAATAAACAATAGTAAAGCAACTAATCACCATACAGCAGTTTCATCTCCTAAAGTTCAGTAAATATAAATTAAAGAATAAGATAGTTGTAATAAAATGACATGTTTAAAGCGGAAAAAGTAACATGACTAAAATTTACGTGCTTATAAAGTAGTTTATAAACACTTTTAATAAAAATATCAACTTGTGACAACTTTATCGAAGCTTTTTGAATGCAGTAAGTTTCTTTGTCCTGAGCTTGAAAAAAAATGAATCAGTAGTTTAAAGAATATTTTAAAGATAGAACATAAACATGAGTATGTTCATGTAAAACAAATAAGCTTTAATATAAAACCATATGTGTCACTGCTAAAAAACATCAGAGTTACGAATGTACTTCTGACCAGTCGGGTTGTTATGTTGCTGTCCTGATCTGATCTCCGTTTTTTGATAAAATCAACAAATTATTGCTTAATTAGCCGTCAGACATCTTGATCGGTGGGAGGTTCCTTGCACCACTTCACAACCGTATCCCTATCTTGTGTCTTCATGATAATGTGTCTGCATGCGTACACCCTATGTTAACAGATTTTAGTTTTGTGGGCAGGATTTTCTTCTGAAGACCTTAAGAATCGTACTACTTTGACTGACCAGGAAATCGATGGAAATGAGGGTCATTTTTGGGTTTAGTGATTCAAAACACATCCACATAGCCAAATGCACACCAAAAAAACACCCAACAGTATTTGTTATTCTTTAAACTAAATCCTTTAGAAAGCTTTTGAAGTGAGGAAAGGGAGCATAGGAAGAGACCCAGGACTTTTGACAATCTGGAGAAAGAAAACAATCTACAAGATATTAAAATGTAATTTTTTTCAACCTTTTATCTGCACTGTTAGCGTCAGTCAAATTTGAGGTTAGATTAAAATGTAATATATTTAACACTTAATTTCCATGGGTGATCCTCTCCTCATGAGAGCCTTTTCTTCAGTCTTGCACGTGCAAAGAGCTTTACGGAGCATGGATTATAAAGAGTCACCTGTGTCATGAGCAAGCAGTTTATACGCAACATCTTGGAGTGATAATCCCGCGTGTCTAGTCTCGTTGCTGCAGGCGTTGGCGAGGCCCATGCCGGGGACCGTCTGGGGTCACGGTCGGTGTCTGGGTCACTGGACCATTGGGTGGTTCGGTCACCTGTACCTGTGCTCACCTAATTTGGAGGTTTTGGCTGAACGATAGGGACCTTACAGCTCCGTTTATGAATTGTCCTTGTCTTTTAGGGAGGCCAGGTTAAAATTTTAAACACATTTTTGAGACACATTGGTGTAAATCTTAGTGCTTGCCAAATCTGGACCGGTCCCACAACCATGAGCAATAAATATTTTATGTTATATATATTTTTTGCATTAAATAGGATACTTATCATATTATATCATTTATTATGATATCATTTATTTATCATTTAATTTTAATTATGGCAGGATTGGTCCTCTATAAACATTTAACTGTTTGCGTACAACAAAAAAATAACCATAGCGAATAACCTAATAGTAGGTGTTTTGTTAGCCGTAGATAATGTTTTAATGATTATTTTAGACTATGAGAAAATATTATGACTAAAATTGGGATTTACTAGAAATGACAAAATGTATATAAAGACGTTTAAGGTTTGAAAAATAGCAGAATTTCGTTTGAACTGGCTACCTATCATTTTCTGTTCAAATAGGTGTGTGTGTTTTTGATTAGAGATATTTATTTTAAAAATTACACATTTTATACATATAATTAGTAAATAGCTAAATGTTTATAGTTTAACTATGTAAATATTTGTTTACAGCCTCAATGGAGGGGATGAAGTCAAACTGCGCTAACTTTGCAAACATGAATGATTGAAAGGTTTTATGCTGGTTTAAAGATGAGGAAATGTCAGTGGATATTATGAAACACAAACTTCTGTCATACCTTTGATATTTTCATATAGCTATGGAGATTACTATAAGGGTGTATTAGAATCAAGAGGGTGGGATTTAGACCATAGAACGTATTTGAGGATCTTCTGTAGGTGAAATTGTCAGTGTGAGTCTTTTTCAGCCACTTCTCCAGTCAACCACAGGGGGTCACCAGTACTCTGATGCTGGAGCTCCTTCCACAGGTGCGCCTGGTTGGCGCATACGAGCTGGGCCAGTATAAGAGGAGTGTTGGATCAGCTACTCGACGCCTGAGTATTATCTAACGCCTGAGTATTATCTACAATTGGTAAACCTAGTCTCAGTGCCTCTCTAGCGATTACTCGACTCTGAATGTTTCTTGTAGCCTCTCGGGTTTTTGAATGTTTCTTGTAGCCTCTCGTGTTTTTCCAGTAGCCTTGAAATAGTTCTGAGTTCTCTTGTTTTTTCATGTTTTTTGGTTTTCTACTTTAATTTGCTACTTTGTTTTTCCCACGCCCTTAACCGCCATTGTGTTTCCACCTCAGGTTCCCCCTTGCATCCAGCGCATAACCTCTTCAAGTTCCTCTCTGGCTTCCCTCACCATCTCGTTCCCACTCCTCTTGGCTAAGCTCGGTCTGCCCGCTCCAGCATTTATTTGAACACTGTCTGACCTCCTCTGGATCTCAATCTCATCAACTCCGCTGAAGAAGACTCACCACTCACTCCTATTCTCCTCAATGTTCTCAACTATTCTCCATCCCAAGTAAGATGGTTCCCTTCATTCATTCCTCACTCTCAACCGTTTACTCACCTCACCTGTCCTCACCTTCAGAAGCTCCCGGTTTCCCACGTCGTTGACGCCCTCAGTCCCCTGCCGTTTCCTGCTGCCCAGCTGTTTCCCGTTCCTCGCCACTTGTTGCTGTTGCCCGTTGCCGATCAGTCCGGATTCCTTTCCCCACTAATCATCCAAAATAAATCATTGTAAATATCTCCTGAGAGTTCTTTGTTCATGTGGGTCCGAAGCTTAAATAGCAACATGACAAAAATATTGTTATTGGGCTTTTGCAAACACTGTGGCAGTTTCACAGGTGGCATGAGCAAGACGTGTAATCTTTTATAAAACTCAAAGTAATCTTTGACACCCTTAGTTTGTGATTAAATAATGCATGCTATGCTTAGGCAAAAGACAAATGAAATTTTGTTTAAAACTGCTAATACTGGAATGGTTGAAAGATAAAGATCGCTGATCGCACTGGATAAATAATTTATAGCATTCATATAATGACTGTGTATATATGGATAAAAATGCATTTCAAGGCCTGAATGTAAGTCAGGTCATAATCTCCAAGGTCTGATGGATTCCCATTGTCCATCTGCATGGGAGGAGGCCAGCACCGGAGGGGATTAACGGGCATTATGTTGTTGTTCTTAATTATAAACCATGAGACAACTTTGCTGCAGAGCTTAAGAAAAGGTGCCAGTGCACGAGCGTACACTCTGGACGAAAAGACTTGTTGAGGAATACTTTTTTTTTCTGATGCATGCTCCCCAATTTTTTAGTCCTCCTTTTATATTGAATTTTGGTTAATGTAATTTGTTTTATTTTTTTGCTTTAAATCCACTTCCTTCCCCTTAAATTGAGGGAGCGACTGCGCGCTCATTCGGACTGGAACCATGTATTTGAAGAACAGAAATAATACTATCAACTCAGAGAAGCACATGAAGAACATAAAAGGAAAAACATGTAGGTATAGAAACATTTCAATTGTAGCATTCGTGTTCTAAATTCAGAAGGTTTTCATGGCAAGTGATCGATGCTAGGACATATGTGAAATCCCCTCACTTACTTTTTTAGGTTCCTATTTACGGTCAAGTATCCATCAAGAAGAAATTGTGAATTTGACATCACCAAAGGAGAACAGCAAAGCGCAGAGAAAAAAAAAGGTGACGGAAGACGAAGTGTCGCTGCAGAGGACAACCTTTGAAAAGGCTAAGTACGATATGACCCATTCAGAGAGGGTGATGGATGATCTGACGTTTGGACGGCGGGTGGGATTTTACGAGCTGAAGGGAGAAATCGGCTCTGGTAACTTTTCCCAGGTTAGACTGGGAATACACGACCTGACCAAAGGTGAGTTTTTAGATGCTGTGAAGTTAATATGTTACCTTAAAAAACTAGGATTGTCTAATTTGTATTGTCTTACACATTTATTTGAACAGCTGGAGAAAGGCATGTTAAGGAAGCTGTTAAGCATCCAGCTTAATTTCTCACTGTTTAAAATATTTTCAGTTTTTGAAATTGTAATTCTGTAATCTGTAATGTAATTACACTCTGATTTATCAAGCTCTACATATTTTTGGCCTACTTAAAAGGGAATGTTGCCTTGTGTTTTCAGTTGTGAAGGAGAGGAATGTGTTTCTGACAGGAAAAATTATTGCTCTGGGAAACAAAAAACAAATAAATATACCAAATCAATTTAAAGCAGTCAAAATAAATACCTCAATTTATAGAACTGATAAGGAGTTAACTGTCAAATAAAATGGGAATTAATTATAGATAGATAGATAGATAGATAGATAGATAGATAGATAGATAGATAGATAGATAGATAGATAGATAGATAGATAGATAGATAGATAGATAGATGATAAAATCCTTGAATTATGTGTAATATAAGCTATTTTGTACAATACATTAAGGACTAAATTTTTTAAATTATCTGACTTAAATATATTTTACATGAAAGTACAAAAAAATGCTGTATGTTTGATGGGAACCCTCAACTTTGGGAAGAAGGCGTAGACATCCAGTTGGACTCAAGGAGACATGCTTGCATCTGTCTGGGTCATTCCACATGTCATTCCACATGACTAATCTCATCAGCCGGCCCCGAACTAATCCATAATGTTTCTTCCTCATCTGCTTTAGTGTCACATGGCATTCATGTTGTAAAGGGCTACATCCTGGGAACCCATGGCCCTGATGTTGTGGGTGCCCCCCACAGGTCTTTATTTAGTTTCTTTTCAGATGAGTTCATACTTTTAAAACTTTCAAAAATTATATGAAATCCCAAATCTCTCACCTGTTGAGTTTTATTACATATTTTGGGATTTTTTAGGAATGCAAGCAAGTTAAACTACAATATGGAGCCAATGGTCAGGGAAGGAATTGAACCTACCACCAGTCAAACCTCCAGATGTGTATTTTGCACTAGTAGAATACTTTTTTTTTAGCAAATAGGGCACCAAAACGTGCTCCAGCATTGACCCACATAACTATAAATCAGGCCCTGGCTGCAACAACATAGACCTACGACAGATTAGGGTTGACCATGAATTTTAAATAAAATAAAAACAATAATTTAACTTCGAGATTACAGATTTTTATTCAAAAAATTTTTTTTTTTTTATTAGTAACAAAGGTTACAAAGTCTTACACAAAAGTGTACAAAAATACACCAAAAGTTAACGGTAAATGTTTGCAGATATAAATAACAATATTATTGACTGCTTTTCTCTGTGTGTCTTCATGTGACAGAGAGAGTGGCGGTGAAAGTCCTGGATAAGGAGCGACTGAGCAAACAAGCCAAAGCTCTATTTGCTTCTGAGATCAAATGCATGGAGAGACTTTCACATCCCAATCTAGTGCGCCTGTATGAGGTTGTGGAAACTCTCAAGCGTCTCTACCTGGTGATGGAGTATGCCAGCGGAGGGGAGCTCTTCTCCAGGATCACCACCAGGGGACGCCTGTCGGACCTTGAAAGCAAGCTAGTGTTCTCACAGATCCTTGCAGCAGTCAAGTACATGGTGAGTAACACAGAAGCAGTTCTCAAGGGAACACAATGGGCGTTGGATTTCCTTGGAAAACGAAAGCAAAGAGGCTCAGAGCAAAGTGTCAAAGCTTTTAAAATACTGATAGTTCCAGGGTGTGACCATATTTTCTTTAGGCAGAAATTGAGAATAATGGTGAGAGCCTTTGAATAGTATTTGTCAAGAGTTGTGTAATATAATTTATTTTATCCACATGTTATGTTATTGATAATCACAAAAAGCAATAACTGCAATAACATCTGATTATTGTTGCAGATGTTTATTTTGGTTCTAGAAAGCCACAAGAGTTTAGTTTAAACAAAAGCCACCCTGGAAATTTGAGTTTGGACAAGAATGCAAGAATAGGTCAATCAAAATCCAGTTGAAAACATAGGATTGTGGCAAAGAGACATACTACAAAAGATTATATTTGCAGCGAAAAGATGGGTCTACAAAGTTTTATGGTCGTTAAAGACAAATGCAAAGCACACTTTTAAGTTTGGTATAGTATCTAAAATCCCTTTGGAGGACATACAGGTTTCAATTTATAATGTGATCAGTTTTGATAAGCTCAAAGAGTAGCAATACTTTAGCAATAAAATGCATAAACTTCCATGCTTTGGCCCCTAGATTGTGTTTTATCATACTGAGGTTTGATCCTCCTACAATAGCTCAAATATCGTTTGGGATTATTCGGCCCTAAGTGAGCTTTTCACATTTAATAGCTCTGCAAGCACCTCAAGAAAGAGAGAAAATGTTTTCTCCTTTGCCTTGTTCCTTCTGACGGGTACGTTGTGGTTCGGTACGCTATGGTCCAGTGTTTCCACTGCAAGTTCGCCTCCTAGTGAGCAGGCAGATTCAAATTAAAGCATCGAAAGCACTAATTGTCTCCTATTAGTCGCAGGTACAAAAGTTTTATTTGTTTGTTTTGGTTTTTTTGTCCGCCATACAATTTACTGTGTTGTGCAACACCAGTAGCTCTAGTCCTTTTTTTTTTTGTGGAAACAGAACAAATAACGTACCGACCTGGGATGTACCGCTCAGTGGAAACAAGCGATTAGCTGCAATCACCAACTTGGCCTTGACCTTGCACACCGATCTCCTGGGAGGCTTAGATAGAGGTAAACGTTTTTGCCTGACTTCACAATTTCTTATAGCTAAAGTGACATCTGTCTGTCTTCTCCTTTTTCCAGCATGATAATAACATTGTCCATAGAGATCTAAAGGCTGAGAATGTTTTCTACACCCACACCTACTGCATTAAAGTAGGGGATTTTGGTTTTAGCGCGTGCTGCTGCTCCAGTGATATACTTCAGACATTCTGTGGCTCTCCACCTTACGCAGCCCCTGAGCTTTTCAAAGAGAAAGGCTACATTGGACATTATGCAGACACTTGGGCGTTGGGTATTTTGCTTTACTTCATGGCGACTGCCAACATGCCTTTTAGAGCGGCCACCACCAACAGACTGAAGATTTGCATCCTGCAGGGTTCTTTTGCCATTCCTTCATATGTTCCAAAGTCATGCCAAGAGATCATAAAAGGCCTCCTAAGGCCAGTTCCTATAGACCGTCTAACCTTGGCACAGATCATGACGAGTGACTGGATGACAGGCATTGAGTACCCTCACGTCTACCCACCTTCCAGACCTACTCCGTCACACCTGGTTGATCCCAACCACATCCTCACCTCAGATGAACTGAGCGTGAAAATCGCCCTGGAGGATCTTGGCATCTGCTCCATTCATCTGCTAAACAACAGTTTCGACTTGAGGAGCCCCATCACCGGCACTTATCGAATCATGCTACATCGAATCCAGAAGAGAAAGTTGAAAGAGGCTGCAGGTTACAGTCGGACATACACGACTGAGTCCCTGAACAAACTGAGATGGAAAGCTGGTTCAGACGGCCGCCTGTACAAGCGTCACTCTGTGGTCTGTGTTGTCATGTAGTTTAGTCCTACATGTTTAAACGTAGGTTTTGTTCGTGTTGCAAGTCGGAGATATAGAGGATGGTCCTAACTTGTATATTATGGTTCACCTTTTAAACACAGTCACTGTAATATCATTCTCATGTTTTTTTTTTCTTTTGTATGTCCACACTCTTTTATTTAAGTGCAAGTATTTTGGCAATAGCATGAGGTTTCTGACAGAGCATGATTTCATGTATTTTTAAGGCTTCTAAGAATGTACACAGTGGCATGCTCCAGTAACATCTTTGGCTTCCTTTTTTGTCCATTAAGATAACAACCTAACTTTTTGCAACTGCCGCTGTACTTAAATCAGCTGAGCGTGAAGAAAATGCATTGAAGCTTGTAAGTGAACCTATTCTGATTTCTCCTTCTGTACAATTACAGGAATTAAGGATTATCAAAACTAGACGGGGTTTTTTCATTTTTAAATTCAAAGATTCACTAATTTATATTTTCCATGCCTGCATATCCAGGGTTGTAAGAGATAAATAAGGTAATATCTTTTAACAGATCTAAGAACTACTTAAAAGAAATGGTCTCTCCTCCAAAAGTATTGGAACGGTAAGGACCATTTGTGTTGACTGCAAATGTTTGGATCTAACATGAAAACATGAATATGCACCAAATTATCATTATTCCTATTTGCAGAAATGTTTTAATTTAGTCACAGTGTATGTCTTTTTGTTTTTTACCATTACCTGGCCTGTCATGTCACAGCATGTAAGTCTAGACTTTTACTAGGCCACTTTGGTTATGTTGACCTTAGCTGAGGCAGGCTGCATATTGCTTAGGGTTTGTTTGTCATCTTCTTTATGGATCCTTTATCCACTCCTGGGTGGGTTCATAGAAATTGTTTGGTTTCCTTAGAAACATTGAAACGTGTCTTAAAAATCAATTAATTAATTTGTTTTCTTTTAATTTGGACATCTTTAACTAGACAGGTTCCGATTATATTAATTTTAACACTAAGGTCTTGGAGTAATCTGGTTTTCAGTAGTTACAGGTGAGATTGAAACATAAGCAAAAAAAATTAGTGATTTTAATATTACGGGCAATTCAGTTTTTACACAAGGTTTTGGGTGATTTTGACTGCGTTTGTTCTGTATAATGAAATTATTTCTTTAAAAGAGTTTTTCAACTAATTAAAGGTATCTTTATTCAATATTAAAATGATTTCATGTTTTTGAAGATGTAAGCAAAGCAATAAAAGCAAAAAGAGAATAAATCTAGAATTGTTGATCTCTTAAGTCATATTTGATGTCAAACCCAACAGTTTACAGCAAATTCAAGGCCCCCATTTTAAAACAAGAAATGTAAAATTATGCTGTATAATAGTGTTTATGTCAGAGGATTGTGTTAAGGGATAAGTTATGAATAAAGATACAATGATAACACTTCAGAAAATGTTAGCTTTTTAGATGTTAAGTAGTGCAAGTTAGTGCAGGTTTTATCATTTCATATTTGTTTTTATGATTAATACTTTTTCTTTTATATTTCCAACTGTTATAAATGTAATAAAGCAAAACATCTAAGTCCATTGCCCAAACCTGTCTGTTTTATAAGAAAAATACTTTGATGAAGTACGGAACTGTTTTCTATTGGGATCCATGCAGTATGTGAAAACAAAAAAACTAATACAGTGTGAGGGTTATGGACCACAGCTGCCAGCGATCCGTTAGAATCCACAAATACTTGAAATTCTTGCTTAGGACTGCAGATTTTAATAGTTCAAACAACAGATATGCCCTAATATGCATTAAGCATACACCACCACCACCTCAGACCAACATCTTACAATCTCCCTTATTCCTGTTCTTGTAGTAGAGCCAAAAAACACATGAATGGCCCTGCTGGAGCATTTAAGCTAGCATTACACCCAAGTACCTGAGCTTTCCAAATGGCATTTTATTTGGAATATAATATAAACAGTTAAAAGGCTAATCTTAAACAAAAAAAAAAGTCACAAAAAACATAAAATGTCCAAATACTAAACTCCAATTCACAATAGCTATCTGGAATGGATTGAAAAATCAAATGAATCAAAAGAACTTAGAAGTGCAATCAAATAAAGCATCTTTTATTCTAAATCCCTAAATTAAAACCATAACAATCCACCACCTTGAGAAGTGACGTAATTAGCGAATAGAGTTCCCTTGCTTCTAATTTAATATCAGCATAAGTCTGTGTGTTCTGTAAAGGCGTTGGCAGAATCGTGAAAACCAAGTATTACACTGCGATAAAAGTTATTCGAATAGAAAGAGTTTGGCACAACAGCAAACCTACCAGGGCATTGGTGTACTCTGGAGGAGCTGCACACAGGTACTCCACAGATGTGGTGGTAAAGAAAAAGCTATTGTTGAATGAAGAAGAGAAAAACATACTGAGTAGTTTGTTGAAATCCATGAAAGAACGTACCAGACGTTTGTAGCAAATGATTTTCAATAGGATTTGTTAGGCTCTGTAAAGACTTTTAACTATGTAACCACGCTTTATGAATTTCTTACTAGACTATTCTCAAGAGGGATTTTAGGCACAGTGTCCCTAAATATAAAAAGTAAACTTTTACCCTACACTGAAGTGAAACCTTCCATTTCCAATAATAAATTAGATTTTCTGTTTTCCCCATTCAGGGAGGACCAAAAAGATCCGCCATGACATGTTAATGTTATTGCGAAACGTACTTTGAAGGAGAAAGGTGTCACTTCCAAACAACTTCGCTCTTTGAAACACTATACCGCTGCTTTCATCTATTGTATTTGTTTAAACATTTATGGGAATTACAATTTACAACCGTGGCACATTTATGAGTGCCTGACACACAAATAGCGCAGTCCTTAATTTATTAATTGAGCCAAAGTATGTCCGATGAGATCATTTATTCTGTTTTTCAAGGCTGCCGCAGTAATTTAAAACTATAATTTTCACACCTTTTCTGTATATACCATAACATCTTGGTTTTTATGACACTTGTTTTAGAGTAAACAGCTAAACTGGTCTCCCCTGCCTTTGTTTTTCAAAACTTCTCTCATCTTTCCGAATTCCCCCTCATAAAAGAGGCTGCAGATTATGCCCCGGCTTGCAAAAAAAAAAAAAAAAGAGGTAGCTGTGCTCTAAGCATTGTTGCGATGCAGACAACAAGAAATAAGTTGGGAAAAAATGCTTTACAAGTTGCAACAGAGATTTTTGACCTTTGAGGGTGGTACAACTATTAGTCACTCTAAAGCAGGATTGGATGTCCACCAATGTTCTATACGCAATAACTGTTTTGGTAATTATCTTGAGTTTGTCAGGCTATTCATCACTGTTTCTGCCTGTGAGCTAAGTTGGCACTATATTCAAACAGACACTTCAACTCTGTGAGGCCTCCTGGCTTTTAACTCTCAACTACACTAACTGCTTTAGCAGTGAATTCTCTCTTACCGGTTTCTTATGTGTTTCCAGCAGAGCTAATGACGAGCAAGGGGTTCTAATTCATTCTTTAATCAACAAACATCCCATTTTTAAAGCCTTACAACTCAGGCCACAGTATCTCTGCTTCATCTTGCTGTCTGCAAGATGCAACGTCTGCAAGGCATCTGTATGGAAGTCATCAATCTCCGATGGCAGCTAAGTCAAACACACACTGCCTTATCGATGGTAACATCTTATCAGCAGCAAGCCCCCAGCAGTACCTTTGGAGAAAGATACAAATACGTCAGTAATTTAAGATCCATAACTTATCAGATAGTATTGTTAATCATGCGCAGATACACGAGCTGCTTCTTGTTTGAACTGCACTTGGAAAGTGAAATATTAAGACGAGCTTCTCTAATCAAGCTTTCAAATAATCAACCCAGCACATATGTGGCCAAAATCCTGATAATCCTAATCAGAGTGAAAAATTGAAATGAGATCAGACGACTAAAGACGAACTCAGAAATGATCCATTTCCCCCTCATTTTATGCTTTATCAAATTAAAACCAATTCAATTCAGTTCAGTTTCAATATATAAGACTAATTCCCAGCAAATGTCCTAGTTATCAGGTAGAGCATCAACTTCAATTAATCATTCAAATCATTTAAAAAAGTTTTCAGTCTAAGGAATCCCAGCAGATTGCTTCAAATCATTGACTTGCAGCATTCATTTCTCCTGAACCAGCATGTTAATACTTTAGAAAATAGCTTGCGTCCCATCATTGACTTTACAGCCATCCCTTATACTGATGTATTTTGCGACAGTGGAGAGGAAAAATTCCCCTTTAACAAGAAGAAACCTCCAGGCTGACTGACACAACCGAGTAGAATAGCAAGATGTATGATGCTGAGTTACCTTCTAGGGTAAAAGGAAGAGAAATCCTACTGGCGTTACAGGCAAAACAAAGAGCAGAAAGGTGTCACAGATAATCGTAGACCAGGTTACATCTGAGCAAAGCCTGTTCCTCCAGCTGTTAGCTGTAACAAGCTATGTAATGCTTGTGACAATTTCTAATGTGGACTTCTGTTGGCTTTATTTCAACAATAGTTATCTGCTACTTATAAAGGCGTGGCCAGTAGTAGATGTTAGCTCACAAGTCATCAGATTCTCACGGGTTCTGAATACATGCACAAGTCACAAGCTTTGGTTTATATTTATAAGAGGTTTTCTTCTTGTTCCTGATTCCGATCTGATTTTTGCTGTTCTGCCATTTAAATAACAATAAAATACACTCAGGTTTGTGACTGCAACGCAACAAAAGATGAAAAGGTTTAAGTTCCATGAATCTTTACGCAAGGGAATGTCGCTGCCATTAAGTTTTAAACAATGAACACAAGCTGTGCTCTAAACTGTGACAGTGAATATGTTACTGTAAACTCAAATTTAATTACTTTATTGTGCTTTTTTATTACAGTGATTCACAACATTATCTTACTGTATTTGAAGGTAGTATGTGTTAATACATTGATAAGCAACAGGGTCAAGCTTATGTTTCACCAACATTTGAACTTGCAGGTGGACATCTCAATATTTTTGCATAATGTTCTGTCCTCTTTAAGCAATGTAATGTTTGAAGGGCACCAGTTCCTCCTCCACCAACATAATATGATACTGCCACTTCCGTACATCACCTTTGGGATAGTCTTCTCAGGTTTGCAGTTTGCAGCATCTTCACAAATTTTTTTATTTCTTTTTTATTATTTACTTTTATTGTGCTTGATTTGCTCATTTTGCACTGAAACCTTTTAAAACATCTTCCCCAATATAACATACATCTTGAATTGTCCTTTAAGAATAAACAACACCACTTGAGACCGAGTAAATCATTTTATTTTTTAATTGTGAACGTTTTATTGGAACATGTAATTTGTAATAAAACCTGTACACAAACATATGAAATGAAAGACACTTTGAAATGAAAGACACAAAAAAATATTATTTAAAGTATGACAAAGCTTCTCATTTTCTATGGCACAATCTTTAAAAAGCAATTTATAACATAGAGTTAGTGTGGTATAATTACTTAGCAGAAATGTGTGTACATTGAAGATGTATTAAATATTGTATCAACACATATAATTTACTCTCCATCACCATACATGTAATCAAACAGCTTATTTCACGTTTGATGGCACGAAAACATATGCAAAGGTTTCCTCTGAAGCAGCCATGCATTGAAATGTGTGGTCTGTGGATACATTCTGTGGTGGTCTTTCAGGTTTAAGAGCCCAACCGTTAGCAATAAAGTGCTGCCATAACTCTAGAGTAGCTTTTGACCTGTAGTGTTAATGCTGAGTGAAAGCAAAAGCAGAGCTGCAACATTTCCTTGGCCAGCCTTCTGACTTGTCCTCCAGTCGGACTCCTTAAAATCGGCATAAAAAGACGCTCTTTGCTCGGTAATAAAAGTGCAAACAGCGGGAAGATGAAGGTGGTGTCACTGTAGGAGGCGGTCTTCTTCAGCCTCTTTTTGGATGCCTTGATTGCTGCAATGATTGGAAAAAAAAAAAAAAAACATAACTATAAGCAACATTTTTTTATGAGTTTGCAAATTTTGAGTAGAAGCACATCTCCAAATACCTTTTTAGGACCAGTCTTGCCATTCTTCTCATCAATCCTCTGCATGAGCTCCTTGACCCACTTTTCATTGGGATCTGCGCAAAACTTACGTCCCCTCCTCATGATAATGCTACAAAACATGTGAAATTCGTGTGAGATTTTGGTTGATTTAATAACATCTGACTCAACGCAGTTGTTTTGTGCATTGAGAACTTACATGACGGCAGGGATGTTGCAGCCTCCATCTGTTTTCTGGTGTCTGTAGCTGGCTGCATGCTTCTGAGTGCCTTTGTTTAGACTTTTCACATACTTCAGGCAGCAGTCCTCGTAGGACACTGAACGACCAGAAATCCATATTATTTTACATCACAATGTTCATTGGAAATTTGCAGAAAAATGAAGGCTAATAATAATTGTCTGTCAGTCAATAAAATCTATAAAATGTGAGGATTTCAACAAAGCAATGAGGTCAGAAGGGCTCATATCTACCCATTCGGGCAATCAGGCAATAAACCAAATTTATCAACCTCGATTGCTTCTTTACTGCATGCTAGATATGCAACACTATTTCGAGAAAACAGCTGTTTCTTTAATTAATAATTCCTTTACCTTGTGCCAAAGTGAAGCAGAGAAAAGAAAGGACCAGCAGGAAGGACAGCGTGTTGAACCGCATGGTGAGGTCTGTGGAGGCAGCTCTGGGAAACAAAATCATGAATTGTACATCACACATGCATTCGTCCTTATCACTCTTATTACTGCAGCTCAGCTCGTTCCACACCTTCCTTCTTAAACTTTGAACTTTGAACAAACATGAAGAAATTGCCATCTTTGTCTAACACCTTTTCAGTCGCACCTTGAATCAACAAAATCCTTGAATCCTTGAGAAAAAATGTTGTTGCTTGTTTTTAAAAAAAAATCCTCAAACCCCTAAATGACAAGCATGTTTGCTTTTCATTTTTTACGCCTGGTGTACTTTTTATTTTCTGTTTATCCTGGAATTAACTTAAAATAACAAAAAGTTAGGACGTGCAAGCATTCACGAAAAAATGCCTATATATTTTTCCTTTGGGATTGTTAATCTAAAACGTGTTTTAACTGCACATTTGCATTCTTCAAATGCATGGAACTTTCTGTTTTCCATTAATAATGTGGTATTGTGAATAAACAGCAGATTAAAATCAAAACATCTAAAAAGGTTGTAAAAAGAAAACTGAAGTAACTCTAATCCTAACAAATCTCACCTGTGATGATGTTGGTGTCAGTTGCAGTTCGCTGTTCTTGCGTCTACCCGACCTGTGCAGGCAGCGCTCTTTATAAAGCTCTCGTAACTGGGCTGGCTTTCTTCCAGACCGACTTTTGTTCGGAACATTATCTTTTCTTTCTGTTCTTTAAAGTTGGCTAATGAACTTAAAGCTTCCCTGATTTGATGATGCACCCAATAAACATTTTCTGTCTTCTTCCTTGTGTATCTGCAGCCCTTCACTGGTTGTGGAATATTTGTATTAAAAATTACAGTATACTAAAAATAAACCAATTATTTTATGTGTAAAAAAATTGCTACACTTGACTAGCGAAAGCAGCATTTAACAGACACTGAGTAGGTTTGCATTTTCCAAGAACAACACTGTAGAATAGGTTATGTTTCTCATCAGTTGTTTTGGATTTATAGCAGCAGCATTTTCATTACAACTGAAGGCAAAAATTCAACAGCAATTTTGTGCCTGGAAAATACATATTACACCCTCCATATCCCCCACCTACCCCCTTATGTTTGATAGCTTTACAGGTAAAACAGGTTTTTCCTAAACTAGGTTTCTTACAGATATATTCAATATCTTAGTCAAAACTATCTCAGAAAATAAACTAAAGGTTGAAGTGATGCCTAAAAACCTTTTGTACCAAGTTCAATCCAGGCAGAAATTATATATTTTTTAATTAAATCAACATCTTGTGCAACTCTCAGTCGCATAGACGTATAGGTTATAAATCCAAGCTCTATACTGTTTAACCTCAGCTCTAAATTACAAAATAATCATGTATTAATTATATTGAACTCTCTTAATTTTTAGGAAACATTCAATTTGGAGCCCCTCCAACATATAAAGTTATTAATAATGATTATTCTTTCCAATTATACAAAGTAAATTCATCTGTTTTATCTATCTTGAATTTTAGGAATCTTAAATATTTGAATTTAAATCTAATAAAATCATATTCTCATTCAAAATTTAAAAAATATAAACATTTTGGATTTATGATGTTTGTAAAAAAATATATATTTTTGCCAATATTTGGAAACAGTTTTGTTAGATCCACTTTTTAAATCTTTGTTAACTCTTTTTAAATTTTGATTCTCGTAAATATGATCCACTTTAAAGTATAAACTACAACTTGATTAAAGAGACAGGGTGTCGTAAGTAATGGAGTGTTGAACATCTGAAATAAGACATAAGGAAGGGCTTTTATTTTGATATTTTCTGTCTAATATTAATGTTAGGATGCTACAGCGAACAAGAAAATTTTGTTATCAGCTATTACCATCCCATAATAATCAAAACATTTCCTTAATAATCAGAGCATCCTTTTAAAATAAAATGACATATAATATAGAATAAAGTCAAATATTAGGTTTTTATGGCATAAATCCATCTTAACTACTGTTCCTGTCTCTGAGCATCAATGAAACTGAAATGTATAGTTTGAGTGTAAAATAACATTTTCAAAAACTCTTTATTCCCACAATCAAAAAAAATAAAAAACTGTTTACTGAAACAACCACTGTAAGTGTTGCTTTAACAGGTTATATAATGACATGCTACAGACAAAAAAACAAGACCAAAAGCAGATCTTGTGTTGTTTGCATCTGTGTTTTTATTTTTTACCTAAATCAGGACAGAAACTCTTTCAAAAGTTGACCAAATACAAGTTGGTTGATTGCAGAAGTGGTTGGAACAACTTACATTTACTCAGTTACATTTACGTATTTGCCCAACCTTTGGGATAAAATGTACTTTAAGCAGTATTTCTACAAAATCATACTTTTTACTCTGTCCCTCTACCCTTACTGAGCTTTCCACCTATTTCTAACAGATAATAATCTTACAAATCTATGTATTTGTATTAGTTTTTAAATTTTATTCTTTAAAATGTTATCAAACAAATAATATATAATTTTTTTATTATCGTTTTAAATTAGCTTTCATGATCATTTACTCAAAATTTGAGTAGCCTTTCTATTTTCGATTTAGCTTTTCTGGCTACTTTAGAGTAGTTCTAGTCTAATCTAAATTCAATCTTTGGCTTATCGACGCACCACTGAGTAATTAGCATATTGTTTTTTGCTGTGAGATTTTCCCAAACGACGATTTACTTGATGAGTTTCTCCTCCTCCAGGTTCACAACCAGGGCTTTTAACTGCAAATTGTATCTCAACAAACTTTATAACTTAAGTTAAGAACTAGTTCATAAAAAAATACATCATGGATACACGATATGGTTGCAAATGATCCTCATTTCAGTAAAGATTTGAATCATTTATTTGCTTCAGTCTGTTGTAATGCATAATATTGTGCAAAGCTTCATGGTTGTTTCTGGCTACTTCCGTTTACATTATTATTGTACGCTCTGGCAACTTTTCACACAGACAACTTACTTTCCCAATGACACATTTTGATTGTATCTACCAGTTCCCATGACGGATCTGGGTAAAGATCTTGACAAATTTGGACTATTTTTATTTAGAATTGTATTACTTATAATAAAAAGGCATTGTTATAAGTTGAGTTTAACAGAGAAAGCAGGTCGTACACACTCTTGTGCACATATGACGTGATTTAAGATTTCCAGTCGCCTAAACATTTATTCGGCTTAATTGCTTTCACTTTTTGAACTTGAGCGAACGTCTCTGTCTCCCAGTAATATGAGCACCAGGCTTTTACTTTTATTTTTATGAGACATTTTCTCTTCATTTCTACGAATATCTTATTCCCAGAATTGACATGCATTATGTTCCCTCAGATGTTTCGAACAAATGGTGTAGTACAGTAAAGTGTGACTGTATGTGTTACTTATTTACTTTTATTGTTGTGGAAATTCCCAAAAGCTGTTACGCAATTTGTTTATATGTTCATAAAGGCTGCAGGCTGTCTCATCAGATTGTTCGATTGGTCTGATAATATGATGCTTTAATTATTTACGATCAAAGACTATGAAAAAGAAGAGAAACAATAAGCTAATGTGTGTAAATAATATATTTTATTTAAAATAATAGATCATTATTGTTCATATTAAGATTTAACGGCCATAATCTCGATTTCTCTGTCCTCTCCTAATGTGTATAATAAAAAAAAGTCATAGAATTAGATTTTTCATGCCTTGCAGTTTTATGCAGAACAATTGAAACGCTCTGTAGAAATAATCTTAAAGCTCCTTTTATATTTTTTATTTGATCATAGCATTCCTAAATGACTGTTTAAACTTTATAAGACAAATTTGACAGCTATGCCTTTTTATACAAGTGAATGAATATAGTACTGTTAATCTTGTTCTGTAAATTCGTCCAGTGTTGAAAAGCTCGGTTTGTTTCTCCTGGCCTTGTTCTCAGTCTTCCTTCACACCTGGCTCTTACTGGATTAGAATCACAGTTGCCCTGCATTTGTTCTTTGTTTACTGACAAAATATGCATAAACTAGCAAATATTTGCAAAACAAACCTAACTAAATCAGTTTAAAAAGCTTAACTCAGCTAATATTGCTTAATCTACTAAAATGTCAATTTTAATGACTTCTGCAGTCTCTAAGCATAGAAACCATTCATAATAAAGCTCCATTGTGTAATTATGACCTGCCATAAATGTTATTTTGAGCCTGATATCAGTTATGAGTTAGTTCCTAACTCATCTTAACCTTGTCCTCATGGTCAAAGGCCATCAGTTTACTAAAATTATTGAATTTGCGTTGTATCAGATGCCTTTTTTATTTTTTTCAAATCCCATTGGAAATCAGAAGGCTACTAAGGGCAACATTGTTTTAGACAGTATTGGAGTTTGAGTTATGCCTGTGGTTGGTTGTCCTGATTCAAGGCCCAAGTGTTTGCTTCCTCACAGACAAAATGAGATCTCGCCCAAGAGATTGAATTCATCTTACATATTTCCAAAGCCAGAGAAAACAAAGCATCCCCAGATCATCACGAAGTCACCACCATGTTTTACCGCACGCCTGGTGTTCTGCTCAGCATATGCTTCACCGTTCCAACTCGTGAGCTACTGGTGATCCAAATAACAGGAATGTAGTTCAGGATCTAAAACCTCTTCAGCTTATTTATTTTTGTGAGCACTGTGGAGCTCAGGTCTTTTGGCTTTGTAGTTGTTTATCTGTTCTTGTTGTTTTTTTTAGTTCAAGCATGAATCCTTTTGTTGTTTAAGAAGTGCCTGACTATGGAAGTGAAAACCAAAGTATGGGAGAGTCATGTGTTACTTGTTTGGTCAAGTTACATCGATGCAGCACAACATTGAGGCTTGTTTAAGTGTTTAAGTGAAATATGAATTATCGGCTATGTTTGCAATATTATTATTGGATATTTGTATAAGTGCAAATGTTCAGATGTAATCTGATTACACCAGAAGACTAAATTTGCAGCAGGCATTTAATCATTTATGGTGCCAATATAATCCTGGGAGTTAATTGTGTAAGAAAAAAATGTATGCAAGATCCACAGAAATAACAGCAACCTTGTATATGGTAGTTTTATTTTCTGTTTTAATCTTATTCTTACTAATCTGTGGTAGTGAAATATCACTTGCTAAATCTTGTCTTATTTTTAGCCCTTTGCAGTGGAGAAAAGTTTTAGTGAATCACTTGTCAGCACTTCTATATCAAGTTACCCTTTACGTTTTTCCTGTTAACTCCTGAAAATACCTTTTAACGTCACTGTCAAAGGAATTTTTGCACAATGCCGACTGACAGAAGATAATGAGCCCTCGGTGCCCGAGTGGACACCTGATACGACCTCTCTATGTTTTTGTCACTTAACTCCTGACGCAGTGAAGCGTTGCATCTGTATTTTCCTTGCACTGCTCTAGTATTTTTGTTTGGCTCTGAAAAATACATGCATTAAAGTGTAAAGAAAATGTATATTTCTCCCCTGATGCCACCTAGACTCTTACAGCATTTTATATGAATTACGTTTAATATGATTACTCTGATTTTTCTTGACCTTTGTTGTGCACCTTTCACTTGCTGTATTTGCTGCTGTCTGCGTACACTTGATCACATTATTATGTTGTTCACTGGAAAGATAGCTTGCAAATTCTTGAGAAGAGAAAAATGGCATCAATGATCTCTGATCTTAGCTTGCATGTTTAAGAAATCCTGATGGATTAATAGCTTCATTTGTCAGACTATGATGGTTTAATGCCAAGGAGACCTGGAGTAGGTCCAGGGAATGATTCACAATGTTGTGTTCAGCATTCCTCTTTGACAGTATGATATACTTTTTAATGCCTTCATCTCTGCTGTCACTGAAAACATTTGAAAGGAAGATGTCTCCAAGAAGCCATTTATTTTTATTTTGGCACACAGCATAAGAAACGCTACAACATGGACAAGACCAGAATCATTTCAAATGCTGCGGACTAAATAGTAATACACAATGAACACTTACTTCTGTTGCAACCATCCATTTCTAAATTAAGAAGTTGTTCAACAAAGACTAAGTAGAGCAAATAGAAACTAAAAATGTATTTATTGACCAAACACGAATCTCCAAGGATTCCTTTCTTCTTACATTAATTGTCTGCTTGCTTTCTTTTTGTATGGTTGGATATTCTACCTGCTTGTTTCAGGTGAAGGGAAAAAAAACACAAGTTTGATAAGATCAAAAAAGAAAAACAAATGTTTGATAATGTTAACATAAGCACTGCTCTTTTCTCTTTACTTAACTGTATTAAGAAGCTAATTTTGTACTTAGTTGCAAATTTCCAAACTCAAACATGGCACACAAAGGGAGAAAGTAGAAAACAGGCAACAGCTTGTTCTTGTACAAAAGGGCTACGAAACTATGTGTGCAAGCTTGCAAAGAAAAGTCTGACCTGCTAACATCCGAGCAGGACAGGAAAACTGTGTTATATGATAATATACCCTTCTTAAGTAGACTTAGGTTCATGTATTTTACTATGAATGTAATGTTTGAACTCAAGAACAATGTAAACGAACATGACAGATATAAAATGTCAAGAAATCTGCCTACAAATACAGTTGAAAGTTATCCTAGGTTTATGGTGCTACACATGCAAACCTGAACATGGGCTTCAGTGCATAACACAATCTCCACACAACAAGTTAGTAGCGTCATCAAAGTCTTCAGGTTGAACTAATGAACATTAAAGAAGAGAGAGTAATGAGAAATATTGGAAAACAAACAGACTGGCATCCTACATGTGGATTGTAAAGCACACTGTAGCAAGCCTAGTCACCATCAGGGGGAATGACCACCATCGATAAAAACTGCAATTCAAACTAATATAATTCTGGCAGTGATCAGATAATGCTCGGGTTCTGACCAGGATTCTCACTCTGATGTGCACAGATGTGGTTCAACACTCCCAATGGCTTTATTATCCAAATTAGGATTCAGCATTTTGTAAAACATAACAGGACTGAACAAAGACTGTTGAAAGTTTCTTCACACGTCGTTTACTGTTTGTTTTACTCATGAGTGTTGAACTAAAAACCAGTAACGCCCAAGCAGTGTTTCAAAGACACTGCCTGTCTATCCACCTAGATTTTAAAAATATAAGTAAGGTCAGTTTTCTTTTAAAAAGCAGTTAAGTTTGAAATTAATTAAAATGAATTCAACAAATATAGTCATTACAAACAACCTCAAATTACTCAAATACATATATTTAGTTCAGAAACAATAACCTTATACGATACTACCAAAGCTAACTATTATGGTTAAATCTGGTAAGAGAAACATTTTTTGGGAGTGGATCAAATTTCTTAAAAGTCCTTCTAAATGCACATTAAAGAGTTGAAAATCAAAAAAAAAAAAAACGTAAGGGAGCACGTTTTCTCTCCTGGAACACGTTATGTTCACAAACAGCACTCTATTGGTCTATCAATGTACTTCTTAAAAGGTTTTTGTCACTGACTGAGAAAGCTAATTATTTTGGGAAAAGTGCACGTTATCGGTACTTATTTACGTTTAAAATCAGACCGACTGTTAACTGTTTCTATTTTATACTTTTAACCGTTTTACTTTAATGTTGCCCTTCTGGATTAACTTAACGATAATGGTTGTGGCCACAAAAAAGGTTTTAAAAAGTTTGAACTTTACACATTTAATTGCTTTATTTCATGTAAAAGGTTGAGGTTGGAATAAATACAAAGTACAAACAAGTTCAAGTTGGGAAACTGTGATCCAATAAGCGATAAAGAAGATGATTTACTGGGGCTCCAAGCTGCAGTTTCTACAACCAGACACAATGAAAGAAAGAATTATGTGTCCTAGAAAGAATTATGTTCTTATTAAATTATAAGGGTTATGTATCACTAAATGTGGCTCATATGGTTGACAATAACTGTAACAACGTTATATCCCAAAAGAAGCGTATTCTTACAGAGGTGAAACAGTCTTGTAGAAAGTACTGTGGGATGTTGCAAACATGTCAAAAAATGTTGATTGCTTGACAATAATTTATGATCTCTGAGAAATGTAGATTGAAACTCAGTCCCAGTTTTTCCAAATAACTATTAATTTTATTCTACACGCAGGTGATAAATCACAACATAAATTATCATGTTTAAATGCACATCTTACACATTTTGTATCAAAGATTGTTTAGAGCCAGTCCAAGTATCATGAATGCACATCTCAAAAAAATATTTTCCATAATTATAAAGCTGCCAGTTGTACTTAGGCTGTGTTCTTCAAGAAACCCGCCTAAAGTGATAAGACAGAACTTGTCTGGTTCTATATTGAAATGTAGAAGATGGTTTTAGGGGTTTTTTTTGTTACATAAATATGCATACTTTCTGAAATTCCCATTCCTCTGTTTTTGGGGTATTCGTTACAATAATATACTAATAGCATACACAAGATAATAACAAATAGGGTGATTAAAATAAGGTCAGGTCTATCAATCAATCACTTTATTTTGGTAAATGATACACATCAAACACAGGAAACAACAACAACAAAAAAACAACAATAAACAAACCCACAAATTACCAAAAAAGGAATAGGCCGAAGCAAAGCTTATTCTTGCCTACCCTGTTTTTTTATACCTTGCAAACTACCAGGATATCTTCATAATACATATATAAATCTACATAACAGTGTAACATTTTAACATTTTACATTTTAAAGCTCTTTTAAAGTTCACCAAGAAAGGACATTACTTAAAGTTATCATTCAATTCATTCCACAGTTTCACACCAATAACTGAAACACATCTAGATTTTATCTGGCTCTTCTCTTTTGCACATTCAAATTTAAACAAACCTCGCAAAAAAGTGACAAGATTTATCTCCAGCAATCTTGGAGAACAACATATGAATTGTTATATGTGCATTAGTAAGAAAAAGGGAAGATTGAACAGTTGTTATAGTGGTAAATATGGGTGGTTTTAGGACTATAACCAAAACAAAGACCAAATTTTGTCCAAACTAAAACTGCTTACGTCTATGAATATGTCATAAATCAATATGTACATCTGTTTAGTGTTGTCACTGAAGCACGCAAACAGTCTTCATTGAGTTGGAGGAAAAAATGTATCAGTGGTCAACACAAAGGAAATCCCAGCTGTCATGATAAACAAGGTAATACATGTATTTATTTTTTTACTGTTGGCAGTTCCTGATGGCCAACATACTGCACAAAAAATTCTACAATTTGTCTGTAACAATCTTTACAGAAAACTTAACTTCATTATATATCTAGTGTAGGTACTAACCTAGGGATGTACAGAAAACAATAAATGGGTATCCATGGGTAGGGTGCCAGTCGGTTTGGTTTCCAAGAGTTCTCCTTACTGTTTTTTACCACTATTAGCTGGTATACAGACTAATATATTCCTTTGCATATCTTACCTTGAAGCATCGTTATTCAAACCAAAATTCAAATAGACATTATCGATCCAAAATGGTAATTCAATTCTGTTGTAGCTGATATCATCCAGGTTTTTTAAAAGATTTGTCTTAGAGGCTGGTGACTGTTTGTAGTGATGATCTGCTTGCTGTAAATACTTGTATAACAGTATTGTATAACAGAAGAAGTGTCTTAATGAAGACACTGGTTGACACTGGCGTGATGAAGATGATGCTCTGTTTTGTCACTAATATTAATTTTATAAAGAACTCTGCACACTAAACTGCAGAGGTTACACAGAATCCAAATTGTTTGCCATTTGATAATCATTGTCTATTCTGGTTAATAGAGAGAAAGTTTGAACTACCATCTTCTTCCTGCCCTTCATGGAGCCAAGGTCCAAGGTGTCTCCTTTTCAAATTATATATGATTTATGGCTCCAATTGAGATATTATTTGAGCTTTTGAGATGCCTATCAGCTTCTTCCAGTTGAAAGTCATAACACTGTTATACTGCAACCTCTTCAGTTAGATGCCTTTTAAATTTGTTGCAAGACTGACTGCTTTTTGATCCATTTGGAATAAATAAAGAATTTGTAAACTGCTTTCAATAAAATAAATAAAACATTCAATTAAGCTGTTTGGTAAAGCTGACTAGTCATAGATTATTTTATTTCATTTTATGGAAACTGTTTTGAACTATGTGATGTGATTATGCTTTAATGAAAATGTGTTAGAACAACTCTTCTTTAAACTTGCAATTTGGAAAAGTTGTTACTTGCTTTTTCAAAGTTTGCTGCATAAAGCCTAATCAGCTGTGTTTACTGTAATCAACAGGGCATACCGACTAAACTAATGCATAAGAAGGAAAAACGAAACTGTTTTAGTCCAAGAGCTCAAGCCAAGCGTTTGTGAAAAATGAAGCCAATCCGTAACAGATACCATGAATACATGCAGTGGCCTGTTTGAGTTTTACCCGAGGTTAAATCTGGAGCTTGACTCTCCAAACTGTTGCTTGACATTGTTCGGCAAAAAACTCTCATGAAAAATGCAGCATTCAGCATTTTCTCAACCCTACCTAAAGCACGAAACGCATCTATTTTCCCCTGAAGGTTTTTTTTTTTCTGCTTTCACTAATCCAACAAATCCTGGTTTGTTTGCCTTGGCTGACCTAGCACGTTTCCAAATTTTAAAATGAACATTTCATTGATATTAAGTTTTAAGCTTTTGCTTTGTACCTTTTAGTTGTAATCTGTTCAGTTTTAATCTGATTCTCCAAAGATGACAGATGAAATGAACAGCTTTGAATGTTTAAATGTTATGCTGTGAAAAAAATATATATATATATTGATGAAACGTTTAGTCCGATCCATCACCTTTATCAAGTTTCTCAATGATGCCCGTTTTAGCTTCTACAGAAGATGATGAGAGTTTGCCCTCTAGTGGCTGATATTTCGAATTGCATTCTTTTAAACGCTAAAAGGCTAAAAACATGGAAGTCTTTTCATTAGCTTGTTGTGACTCAGAAATTGCATTGAATTGAGTGCATTAAAAATGCACTGGAAAAAGTGTAAATGCTAAAAAAGCATGAATTCAGTATGTAATTTTAAATTAAATAAAGCACATCAAAAAGTGCTACATGTGATCTCAACCCTTGTGTGGTTATTCATACTGTTGTTACTCTGCAGGGGTTTGTCGGTCTGGTGGACCCGTTGCAGTTTGTGGTTTTTAATGCCTCACAATAACATTTTTTTTTATACTCAACAAAAGTTTACTTTTATTACAAGCAGTAAAACAGTATACATGGTTATTTGCCTTTTACCTTGTTAGATCCCATTTATAAGTTATTTAAAATGCAATTAAGAAGATATATTCAAATCAAGATATGTACAAGGGATGCAAGTTTTTTTTTTAAATAGTGACTTTTACTCTGAAATGTAACCCAGGTGCAACAACACAAACTGAACAAATATAGTAACACAGAAACAGTAAACAATCAAGAAAATACATGACTACCACATTCTTGCCTTTCTTAAGTACATAGGATACCAAAGATAAGTCAGCTGTGCATGCAAACATGGAAGAGTTGACAGGCCTGTCTTTTGTGGTCTGCAGTTGGGGTGGGAGTTCTGACTTGTTTTTTTTACGTATAATACCACCATGGTCAGCTTCCTCCTTAGGAGCTCCTGTCCTAGCTTGTGCAAGGTAAAAACAACTGTCGCATGTGATGTATCCACTGTTGAGTCCCTTAGACATATCCAGGACAACTCTCATTCCCTGGTTTCTCTCTGAAGCTCCTCCATCAGGTTTCCCTGTGTAGACTTGTAAGTTCCAAGCATATGAGGAAGTGAAATCACTGGCGGTCCAGTTCTTTATACCATACTTTGCAGGTTTGGACGGTATGTACTGCCAAGAGAGGCAACGGCCCCTTAACGGCATCAGCTGTTCATCAATGTTGATGTTTGGCCCAGGGTTGTACATCAGGGGGAGGCAGCCCACCCACTTGTCCCACACTGTCTCGATGGCAGCAAGTTTGCCTCTCTGTCGTCGAACTGGTCTATATGGAAGCAAATCGTTACCATAATTCAAATGAAAAAGCATTTTCAGAAATGCTTTTTCATTTGAAGAATGTGGCTGTTTATTTGACTCATAAATAAAATTAGTAATCAATAATCCTGTTTGCATTTTAATGTTCTTCTTTAAGACTGCTCATTCTTTCACTTAATTAAATTTAAAATAAAAAAGAATTTTGAGATTTATTTTTCAAAATATGCCCCAGCAAACAGTTACCAACATTCAATTTGAAATGTAAAATTTGAAAATGACAATGCATTTGCAGAAATGCTTTTTCATTTTCAGAATGTGGCTGCATTATTTGACTCATAAATAAAATTTGTAATCAATCATCCTATTTGCATTTTCTTCTTCAAGACCGCACGTTTTACGGCATAATCAAAAAGAAAAAAAAAACGGACATTGCTTTTTCGTTTTCGTGGTCTGCCCGCAAAGTACTGCCCATAACTCGAAAACAAAAAAGCATTCTGGGTATGGCAAGCCGTTTAGACAGACTCAGATATGGGATCCTCAAATTCTGACGGCTCCTCTCTACATCGTCATGAAAAATGTCTCTCTCCTCCAGAATCAGTTCCAGGGCCCTCTGCATAGAGCACCTTTTGGCCATCTTGATCGGTTGTGATAGGAGACAATAAAGATTCCTGCAAGACAGAGGGTCAAATGTGTGGAAAATCAAGTGCAGACAGTGTTGATGCTTGAACTTTCTCAACAATGTTGCAAGCTTGCGTGCGAATCACAGGTGCAGAAACACAAAGCTCACATTTGCAGCCACTCTTTCTCTCTCTGTCACTCTCTCTCATGCACACACTTACTAGCAGCAGGCCCAGACCGGTGTGGAACAAAGTTTAGGTACACAGAACATCAATTTCCACACTTCTAATAGCCCTGGGTCCAATGGACCCGGACACGTTCTATGTAATAGAAAATGAGCCAAGGCCAATGATTCTGAGTTTTAAGAATTCCTTAATTGTATCATTTTCTTTTAATGAAATTGAAAATGGGTCCCACAGATCCAAATACCAATTAATCTGTGAACCTAGTAAATAATAAAAAAGGATGTAAACATAAGGCGTCCATTTTTAAGGCAGGCAAAAATCAATGTTTTTAATCAGTATCTGTTAAGCAAAGGATGACACAAATGATCCTCCTTCATCCATTCAAAAAATCTTTCCCCCACAAGAAATATTTGATCTTTTTTCAGATATCTTTGATAATCATCTATTATGGTTGTGAATTCAGGTTTACTTGTATAGCTGACATTGTGAAAAGAAAACATGATACAGAAGCATTTCATGTTGACATTTAATTCATCAAGAACAATCAGCACTCAACTTTATTCATTTTTCTAGATATTCAAAAACTGCCTTAAATAAGTGGATTTAAAACAGTATCAAAAAGTCCTATATACTAGGGTGTAGTAGTTTTTGCCAATAGATTTATTTATTTTGTAAAGGAATTAGGTCTATTGTGACCGTTTGGAGAAAGGCTATGACCTCTGGACCAGAGCTAAACATAACTACACTGCTCTTTTTGTTGACACTGGTTGAATTATCTGTTTAACCCATATATTTCAAATTTTGTTAATTATTTGGAATCATTTTGTTCGGTCACTATGTAGTATTATAAAATTATATAATATAATATAATATTATAACTGTTTTGTGAATTGTTCATTGGGAACCAATGGTCTATAGTTTTTTTTTTCAAAGGCTTATTTATTGTAATTTATTTAATGTATAGGGACAGAAGCTGATTGAATATTGATAACCACCAACTTGGTTAGCCTTCCCAATGTCTGGATTGTTTTATATAGGTATTACCTATTACCAAAATATGCCTTTTGGCTTTTTTGGTCTCTGTAAACTGCCCTGTAAACTGTGTGTGTGTGTGTGTGTGTGTGTGTGTGTGTGTGTGTGTGTGTGTGTGTGTGTGTGTGTGTGTGTGTGTGTGTGTGTGTGTGTGTGTGTGTGTGTGTGTGTGTGTGTGTGTGTG
>JAVLVB010000957.1:777433-791055 GCA_032876305.1 Orestias chungarensis
TATGACTATGGTATGAATTGAGTTAGGGTTAGAGTTCGGGTCAAGGTTAGGCTGTAGAAATCCATGACAAATGAACTGAAGTCAATGAAAAGGCCCCATCAGAATAGAAAAACCTAACGTGTGTGTGTGTACATGGTTGTTTATGTTTGTTGCCTTGAAATTAAAATATTATTTTTGCTGTTTTGGATATTAAAATGAACAGTCATACTTCCTTCAAATATTTATTCATTCCTATACTGAACGAAAAGCATTTGTAGGGGCAACTGCTAACTCACACCTAAAACATGATATAATATATAAAGTAGATCAATAGACTACAACAATAGAATCAAAAAATCAGAAAAAGCTTTACGAATTTGTTCAGGCATAGTTGATACATTAAAAATATCTAAAATATAGATATGAAAAAATATGAGGACAAATTAATAACTTAACAAAGTATAACTATAGATATATATGTACATAAGTGTTTGAGTATAGAAAATAATAAGTGAGAAAGAGAGAGCAGTACATCAATATGCTTTAATTGTCAGATTCAGGCATTAATGTAAGGCATAGAGTAGATGGTTGAATGTTACTGAGTAGAGTAGGGTGGGGGTTAGTAAATACATACATATATATACATATATATATATAGAACACCATATTATCTCTTTTTCACTTTCTTGTTGAACTTAATCCTCTTCTGCAGCTCTTTTTCATTATGCCCATTAAACTATTATTATGAAGCACAACAGCTGATAGTTATTCCCAACAACAAAAAACATTTTTAACATTATACGTCATAAGAAATGATACGTTAAACATGAAAGAGAAGGACAGGAAAAATAGATGGAAATGGTTGAACATCACCGTAAGAAAAAGAGTTGTTAACTTTGACAGGCTTTTTCTTAAATGTGACAGCTTGTGTCTCAGTTACTTCAGGTGTTTTTGTGGATAATAATTGTTGCATTTTAGGTTCTTATCAAAGTGCCAGTGTTATTGGTAGCATTGGGACAGGAAGAGGAGACCCCCTGGCTCCTGGGGGCCCCAGGGCCTGCCTGAAAACACTACTGCCTCGGCTTGTGTTATCTGCGCGGTGGGTTGTGGGTGTGAGAGCGTCGAAGTAAAATGGCGGACTTGGCAAACGAAGGTGAGTAAGTAGCAGTGTGAGGAAAAAACAAAATAAGCCACCAATGTTCTCCTGCTGATCCGTGTGCTCCGTGTAATTGTGTCGGCACATGCGGGAGCTGCGGGGAAACCATGTCGGTCCCGCATGTGTTTCTGTCTATTTCTGTCGCGGTGTTTATAAAAACCTCTGAACGTTAGCAAACAGGCTAACGGGGCTAACGCTTGGGCTCAGGCTAATACCTGGAATGTGTTGGGGCTGCCGGTTTTACCACCTAAAGCTTGAGCTCTGGTCATTTATATCCAGCGTGTTGGGACTATTTATAATCACTTTTCAGTAAGATAGATAAAAATGATTTATTAAAGTATAATTCGTATGGAACAAACTGTCTAAGCTAATGATGTGCTGCTTTCCCCTCTGTTTGACAGTCGCTTGTTTAGGCGCGTAATGACAAAAAACGTCTATTAACGCTTGCATCGGCTCGCTTTTGTTAACGTCGGTCATTTGTACGTTTATTTGATGCCTTTTGAGGGTTTATTGTCCAACCAAAGATAACAGCGTGATGTTCTTAGTAGCATTGGTAGTTAAGAGAGATGACTCATGCGGGATGAAGCAGAATTAGCAAGCTAACTATAGCATACTCTGCTTTATAGAGGAACCGGTAGCGGTGACTATTTGCTGGAAAGGGTCATAGTAAAAGTACTAGCTGGTTTAAAAAAAGCCGGGACCACCTCATTCAACACGGATGCCTGACGCAGACACCAACACTGCATGCAGGAATCGATCTATTTTTTTAAATGAAGTGAATAAAGAAAACAAAGATGGATGATAAATATATAGGTCAGTTAGCTTTTATTGCGTTGTTGCACCGAAAAGAACCAGGATAATCCATTTGTGCAGTGATTTGTTGAATAGATTCGCGGTATGTTACCAGCTGTTCTTTATTTTAGTAGCATGCATGTGTGTTTTTTCATTGAGGAATGCTGCGGTAGTGGTGCTACACCTGCAAAGGAACAGGCCCCACACAGAAAAACCTTTTGTCTGATAAGGTTATAGGATTACACATCTCTGAAGATGCTTTACCTGGCTTAAGTGACTCCAGATCTCTGCTTAGCCCATGACCGCTCTTCTTGTGTGTTCAGCTATAGTTTGCAGGTGAAGTTGAATCTGGGGGGTAATAAAGAAGGACAGGTTGAAATATTAATCAATTGGTGTTCAGCTTTGATCTGCATAATATATTCTCACTTTTCTAATGGCGTTTTAAGGACATTTTATGATTGAACCCAGTCTGTATGCCAGAGGATTTCTCAGATTGCATTAATCATTAGATCGCTGTAATATAAATATTTAAAAGGTGATAAATATCATGCATAATGTAAATATACAACATGTGTCTCGGTATATTTTGAGCTTTGCTGTCTTCGGTCTGCGTATCAGCCTTTTATTTTGTTGCATTCTGTGTAACTTTAAGCATTTTCTATTACAAAGTATGAAAGATTCACTGGGAAACAGTAGAGTCAACTTAAAGCTGATGCTTAGATGACTAGCCTACGTCTTTTCTTAACAGACAAGCCTGCCATTGCCCCTCCTGTGTTTGTTTTCCAAAAAGATAAAGCACAGAAGGTAAGTACCTGCTCTATCAAAATACTTTGCACTATTAAAGTTGACTCGTTTAGTATAAGAGAAAGTGCCACAGGTTAAAAATATATACATACTTAAATCAACACAAACACGATGTAACTGTTTTCTTTCCAAAATAAAAAAGTAATGTTTTTTTTCTATTAATTCTAAAATCTCAAATTATGGTTTATTACAGATTATAATATGTTAGAATGTGTTTGTTTGTATTAGTTTTTAATGACTAGTTCCAATAGATTGCAGAAACACAAGCTGCATTTGTTTTAATATTGTGTATTGTGAAGGATATCATTATTTTGCTTTTATGTAGTTTGTATAATAGCTGGAATAACCTGGTTCACACCGAGGTGGGGCAACTGAGGAGTATGGTGGCCCAAAAGGGACAAAATAAAAAAAATATAATATTAATAAATCAATGTATCACTAAATATCTAATAAAATAATCAGAAACAACTGTTAAATGGTAAATTTAAGTGAATTTAAATAATTATATGTAGTTAGGTTGCCAATAGGGGGTCTCCAGTCTCTTGCAATGTTATATATCAGTGTTTGCCAAGTAAAAATTTCTTCTTGGTTTTGCAGATTTTGGTTATAAAATATAAAGATTAATAAATTATCTGTCTATATAATAATGTTCCTAATATATCTGTTATATTGGCAGGTTAATCATCAGACAGTTTATCGGACAATCTGCTCAGCTTCACTTTCTTCATAGATATTTTACAGTTAAAAGGAGGATATGGAGGATAGATGTTTGTTATTGGATTTCTGCAAGCCTATAGATCGATTGATGGATTGGTTGTATCCGACAGAATTAGTTGATGCACACTGATTTTTAAGGTTTTCATGTTAAATATTCCTTGTCAACAAGTTGGATTCAATCAATTTCAGAGGCTATTCTGGTGTTAAGTGATGCTAATTTGTAATAAGCCACTATATTCTATTGATTTGGTTTTACAAAGATAGTAAAGATGTTTTTATCGTGCATTAAACAACACAGTGATTGCTGTTGGCGCTTATTTGGTTTGTTCATATTTGCTTGTAACAGCAGGACAAACTGTTAATGTTCCATTAACAACATACTGGATTGAAAAGGGTTGATATTGGGTTGTAACCCGGACATCCTAGGATCTCTAAAGAGATACAGATTACAGAGGAAAACACGAATTCAGTGCTAATCATCATATTGTTGTATTGTTTAATCATATTTCCCCCCTTCCTGTAAATGATGAGAACGCGATGAGGGTTTTCACTCCCTAAAGAAGACTTGTAATATTAATCCAAGAAACCCACAACTAACCAGAAAGCAAAACACTAGAACTTTTTTTAGGTTACCAGTCAGACTTATAAAGGCATTTTTGAATAAATATTAACTCAAGTTCCTATTTCAATCTCTTGCAGCGGTCTGCAGAAGGGTCAAGTGCAGAAGATGGTGAGGGTAAGCAAAACACCATAAACCTTCAATTCCACTGAGCCGTGCGGGTTGATGCAGTGCGCTTTTTTGTCTATTTGCATTGTAAAGTCCATAAAACCGACCAGCACCGAAAAATTCCTGGGCCTCCTTCAGTTGTAGGTCCGTAGGCTAATGGTACCACGCTGGTAGGGTGGAACTACTGGTTTTGCCCAGCACAACGCATTGAATGTGTGACAGAAAAACGTCACTGCTTACAACAAGGATGAGACGGTCCAGTGCGTTTGGATTTAACCCCACTTGCCCAGTGATTGTTCAGCTGGGGCTGGGAATTATCCTTAATATGCAAGGACTTTAAAACAGCAAACCGAACCTCATCAACTTTTCCCATTCAGCTTGGGGGGGCGAGACATAAACCGTCTCCTTTCTCTTGTTGCTCTGTAGTGTTGTGACAGTAAAAATACTTTACTATTGCTTTCAGATTCGGATAAAGAGGGGGGAAGCTACTGCCCCCCTGTAAAAAGGGAACGGACCTCATCATTCCCACCCCCTCATTCTGGTAAGGATATGTGGTGAATAAGCAGAGTATTTGATTCCCTCTTCTTCTTTTTTTTAGTAGCTTTATTTCTGTTTGTTGTACATTTGTATGCTGAGCGCAGTGTCCTGTCTGGCTTCTTGCAGTTCCCAAGAACAATGTATTCATGCCCTCAAGTTTCTGCCAGTCTCCAACTGGGAACTCTGATTCTGAGCCAGGTGAGCCATTAAGACCACTTGTCTAAAGTTTTCCTTTTATGAAATGTTTCAAAGTTGAACTTAAAGGTAGGTTGTAAGTCGGTAAACTAAATTACTAAATAACTTTGCTTTTCTAAATAATTATACAGTTTGGTTTTCAGGATATTTTATCTCTGACCACAGAGCCCTCTTGTGCTGCTTTTACTTATAACTTTTAGGTTCAGATGGGCTACTGTTATTTATAGATGAAGAAAAATGTGCATTTTGAGATTGTATGCTTTTTTTTCTTCTGGTAGCTTGTGATAATTCAACATCAGCCAAAGTTATAGTAACAAAACTAGGTTTCTGTAAATGTTAGAGTTAACATAATTAGATCCTGCCTGTTTGCAGCCGGGTTGCATGTTGTGTTCATTACAGATATTGCATCATGTTTTAACAGTCATCATGTTTTAACAGTTTTCAAAATAGCCGTCACAGTCCTGGTCGGCTGTAACCATCTGTGGTTTCTGCTGTTCTGGATCATTTACCTATATTTGCTGCAGTCAAAAAAAATCTTAAAATGTTACTTTAAATTATCAAGATGACATACGCAGAGCCAAAAATGAATTTCTACTGTGCGTTCATGTCTTTCAGCTCAGCTTTCTACGTCTTAAGCTGTGATCTGTGTCGCCCTACTGTTTGTGGTAATCAGGTCGTGCTTTATCCAGAGCAGAAATAAGTGAAACCTTTTACTGTTTGAGTCTGGCATGCCTATTTGTAAGAACCTCCTAAAACCCTGAGTAATTCAAAAAATGTTTTTTTGCTCTGGCAGCTATAAGGACCACGTGCTGTCCGTGATTGTGCCTGCAAAGTTAGTTCGTTCTAGCCACGTCTTGTTGAAGCTACTCTGATAATGATGAGCTACGACTACTCATAGGATGAATAATGTATTTTCAATTGAACCATAAAGCCTTTTTTGTTAGTATTTAAAAATTAATAGACTTTAATTGTTAATTTTTATTAGGGCTTTTATAAGCTGCCACTGTGTTGCTTTTGCCAGGAATTTTTATATATTTTGCTTTTTTGTTTTAATATTTTGCTCAGTAAATGAGAAATTAATTTTTTTGTGCAGGCCTTAAAGGCAGTTTTCCTTGGGTGCATATAGACACACAAGTCGTGTATTAAATACAAAGGCTAAATAAAGTAAAGCTTTTAAAACAAAATGTTCATATTGTGCTCAATCATTGAAAAAAACTAGGTCAAGAATAGTTAATGAAGCCAGAAAAGCAGAAGAGACTGATTAAAATAGATCAGAGGGCATAAAGCTTGCCATGATATGTATTGTCTCTTAGATTTTGCAAGCACCTCGACGGTTGCTGTGGCAACTTGCTTGTATGATAGAGAAGTGGCAGTCAGATTCGTATCCGGTTTTTTTGTTTTTTTCAGATATGTTAATGTTTGATGACTCTTCTGCTCTATTTTACCAGAGGAGAAACCTATGGGGTTCCGTTTAAAGCCGCCAACTCTCATACATGGGCAAGCACCAAGCTCTGGTAGGTTTCAGTTATTTGTTATCACTCTTTTAGGTCAGTGACTGTGGCAAAAATATGTTTACTTCCCACTTGAGCACTTCACATATTCCCATATGTATGAAAAAAAAAAAAGTATTTATACAATAAATATGGACTTTTTTGGGGGGGTATTTTCAGGCGTGCCGAGTCAAAAACCCAAGGAGCAGCAGCGCAGCGTCCTTCGCCCAGCGGTTCTCCAAGCACCCCCCTCCTCCAAATCACATTTAGAGTCCAGTGAGTACAGCTTATGTTTTCTTGACATAAATCACAACCCGTTTTGGACAATTTGCGAACAAACTTTATAGGAATAACAAGTTTAACTAGTTTTGGCCAAGGATGGGGTTTTCTGACTGTATCACATGACCAGAAACACTATTATTTAATACAATGACTATGCAGAATGTAAACCATGTAATGTTAATTGTGTTGCATTATTTTTTTTCCGAAATAAGTCTAAAAGGTTAAGAAAAGCTGCCAAAAAATGCTCTAAATGATTGACGGATGTTTTTACTTGAGCGTCTTTAAGAGCATATAAAGTTACATTGTCATATTTGGGGCTTTAAATTGATTGTGTTGCTCTTTTAACAACAAGAAATAGGATTTTTTTTCAGTCTTTTTACACGAATGACTTTGTAGTAGTAAAAAAAGAATGGTTTGGTTGTTTTGCTTGCAACTCAATGCTAAACTCACTATTGGGTGCATCCACCAGCATTAGGGGATATTAACAGGCGTCCACTGAAGGTCACTGATGAAAATGGTCTGTAAAGGGTTTAAACCAGATGTTTCTGTTCTTTTCCCACCAAAGACTTTATTGCTAAAAAACAATTTCATGTACATGTTTGAAACTTAGTTACTTTAAAATAGAGTAAAATTCATCTTTTTGGTCCTAACCAGAGCATTAGATGGTCAAGCGTTGAAAAGCTACTCTAATGTTCTAACGACGCGTCAAATGAAACATGCAAGAGTTTTTTGTTTGTCTGTTCTTAATAAATTCAAATCGCCAGCTAGACAAAACGGTATTTAGATTAGCTGTTTTTTTGTTGTTGTTTTGATATGACTTGTTTATCATTCCTCGTAATATATGATAAATGGATTCTAGTTGATCATGTTCGAACAAATTTGAACGTGAAAGTTGTTCATAATAAAATGAAATGACTAGTCATGCAGCTGCTCTCTGTCTACTTGAATAAAGCTGTCTTACTGTATGAACACAGCAAAGCTGGTAACAAGGCAGAGTGCAGTGGCAGCAGCCACTACAGTCTCTGTTTTTACTGGGAAGGATATTGTTGTGGACAAGAAGACTTGAAATTTTCTTGTATAAACAGAATCATTTTTAAAGCCAAAGATACAGTTGCACATGTGGGATGTGCTGAATAAAATTACTCATACTATCCCGAAAACAACAAAATATAGAAATGTATAGATGTAGTTAATTTCATCTGACTAAGTGCTTGTAGTCGTTTTAATAGGAAATGATGGAAAAAAATACACACATTTATTTTTGTATGTAGTATTTATTTTCTATTAGTCTCTTAATTTGATTCAGGAAAATGTCCTCATAGCTTTCTTAGGGTAATTTTATGTCCAAAATAAACTACCCTTGTTCTTATAACGTGCAGTAAACACCTGTACAGCAAGGATATTTTTAAAACGATAAGAGAAGCTAATTTCTGACTTTAGAGGAAGACCACAGAGCTGTCAACAAACTTCATCTGTCAGGCTCGTTGCACAAACTTGTTTCTCAAGATCTTTCTGCATGTAATAACAAACATGAATGTTATTGGTGGCACTTAAACCTGAACAAAGGACTAAACAGTGAACTAATTAAACGCTGACATTATAAATGTTTTGGTGAAGGAATACAATTCTGATATGTTCTTAGACTGATTCCATGCTACACGTTTGATTGTTCCACTTCAGAGCATTGGTAATGATTTTCTGACAGCTCAGGGCTTTGTTTTTGTTTTTATTGATTGTTTTTTGTAAAGAAACAAATGAACAATTTCCCCTTTTTTTTTATTTTTATTTTTTGTGGTCTTGTGTTTAAACTTAGATTCCACTTGTGGAACGAACGGTGTGAAAAAGTCGCCAGAAGGATCTCTGGGCAGCCAGTCCTTCCTCCTGAACAACAAAGAGCACTCGACTACGCCAACCAAGTCACTGGTGAGTTTCCTCATCATCACTTCCTCTGTGTTTTGTTGATGCAGCTGCAAACATCTATATGTTGAGCCATAATGGAGACATGGAAGAATTGAACATGGCTAAATGAAACAACTGTTTGTTTTTTTTCCTTTGTTCTCTTAAGCTTATCATTTAATTAAAGATTATAAAATAGTTTTTGCTTTTCTGATATTCGTTTTATTGTATTTTATGGTTCTCCAAATGTTTCAACTGAAAGCTTTACTGTCCCATGTTTAAATAATTTCTTTATACTTTGGCTAAATTAAATCTCACTTATTTGGACTCTATACCAAGGGACATGCTTGGAGTTTTGACTAGACTTTAGCTGGTCTAAAAGCAGAATTACCTATTTGACATTTCAACAGGTCTCACAAAGGCCTGATCACAAATCTTTCAGTGGATCCAGTAATGAATTCAAAACTCTCATGTTAGCAGCCCCAATATTGGAGTTGCAAACCCCAGTCTTTCAGATGCACAGATCAGAAATTTGAATCTGATTTTTGAGCCATGATTTATGTTGCATGTTGACATGCCAGTGTCAATTCAAGTCTTTTTAAAAATTGTATGCAAGAGCATTTAAATATAGATATTTTTGGGTATTCCTGCTGTGAACTCTCCTTATGTAAACCAAATATAGAAGGCAATCAAACTGTTTTCCTGTTTGAAAAAATACAATAGGAATATGATGTTTCTTAAGTTTTAATTTCATCAGTTCAGTTTTAATCTAATTAAATTTTAATTTCTAGTGATTAGTACTGGTATGTACTGACAGCATTCTCCACCAAACAGTCACAATCCAAAAAAATGATTCATCAGATTTTCCATATAAATGCTTATGGTATAGAGACGGAGAGAGCGATGGTTGAGACCTGTGTATTTTTTTCTGCTTTTTATGCATGATAAACTAAAACTTCAGATATTTAGAATCAACTGAATGTGTTTTCTGTAACAATAAAAAAAGGACTGAGGCATAGGTGTGTTGTTTGATATGTAGAAAGGGTTATTTGCAGCCATTAAATTTTAATATTGTGAACGAACCGTTATCGAATATCCCTTGAGATCTCAAACTCTGGTATTGGAAGTGAAATTAAATTTGTCGGTGTGTGTTTGTATTGCATTTCAGAAACATGAAAACGAGGAAGACGGAGCAAACGGCAACAAAGATGGAGGCAGAAAAGAGAAGAAGGACTCGGATGTTCCGGTTTCGTTTGTTTTTGGTCAAAATATCAAAGATAGAGCAAAGGTGAGCTACTTTAGATGGCCAAAGTATATATTTATATTGTATTAGAAAACAACAACCCGAGTAAATAAAACAAGCAACTTCCAAGTTGTGCTTTATTTTAATAACAAAAGAAACCAAGTAATTTTCTGCTATGAGCCACCCACTCATGACGACAGCTGTAGTGTTTTCAGCCATTGGCACTGAATAATTGCGGGGAAATTTCTGACCACTCGTCTTTGCAGAGTTGTTTTCATTTGAGTCACATTAGAGGGTTTTGGTACATTATGGGAGTTTTTTAGGGTGCAGAACATTCACATTACAATCTTTTCTGGACTTCTAGATATGCCTTGTGCTTTCACCAAACTGACAAACTGGTTGCTGTAAACTATATTTCAGAGTTTTCAGCTAAAGATTTATATTGTGAGATAAAAAAGCCTCTCCTGGTCGTTGCACTCCCGTCGTCACGCTTTGATGTTTTTACTCCACATGTAAAAGGAGTCTAAGAGTCTTGCTTTTGATGTTCTTAGACCTATTGGGACCTCCTGGAATAATCACGGATTTGCTTTTGTAGTAATTCTGTTAGGCTAACCACACCTGGGAAGGTTCAGTACTGTTTCATGGGTCTCGATGTGGTCAGTTTCATTTTTTCAAAGCTTTAGAAAAAGCTTTGCCACTTTAGACTCAAAGATGTCATTGATTTGGTTTCTTGTTGTCTTGAAGTCTGTTGTTGAGAGTGATATATATTCTGCCATCATCTGAAATCAGAGCCAGGGGCTTAAAAAGGCTCAACGATCTGATAAACAAGGCTGGTTCTCTTCTGGGGACGACCATGGAGCCTCTGGAGATGATGGCGCAAAGAAGGATTCGTCAAAATATCTTGAATAAAATGGAAAGTCCTGGCAGTCTTTAGCTGGAGGCTTGTTTAGTTACACTTTAACACAGACAGCTACAGGAGATCCTTCCCCCATACTGCCATCAGCATCTTCAACTCTTTGAATAACCTCAGGGAAATTTTTCCCTTTTCGAATAATGAACCGTTTTTGACTTTGAATTAGATTTAAATTAATCACATTTGTGCATGCTGTTTTACTTAATGTTGTAGTTAATGATATCAGGCAGGTTGTATTTATGCATTTTCCTATTTATTGTACATGTCAGGCTTGATGAGGGTTAAATTGAGTTTAGCTTTCTATTGTTTACTCACATAAGCCCTGTTTGGTTTATACTGCTTATGAACAAAATCATCATTTTAAAAACCTTTTGTAATTTCTCAGGTGTCAAACTGTTTTCTTTAAGCAGATACACTTTTTGAGATCACATTCATGTCCCAACATCATGGATTTAAATGATCTTAAATATTTTAGGAAGCCTAATGGCCCCATTATGTGATTTATATGGACACAAATTAGATTATAGATACAATGAACTCATGTCCTGTATATTTGTTTTAAAATGCGTTTAGAGGACTTTGTTGCAAATGAAACTATACTATAACTCTTTCAACAACAATTTAATTGTAAGAGAGCCCTCGTTTGTATGGTTTGGGCCACATTTTGGCTTCAGCTTCGTGTTTTTCTGAGCTATTTGGCTGATTTACTATGGGAATTTGTTGTGGTGGTTTTTTAGTCACAGATACTTTTTAGATTCCTTCTCATGCTTTTCTTTTTTTTTTCTCTTTGTTTTTGTTTGCCTTGTTTGTTTTTAGTTGGAGGAAAACAGTACAGAACAGAATTCAAAAGACGCAGCGCAACTGGACTCTCAAACAGAGGGCACTAATTATTTCCTACAGTACATCTCTACCCCAAGGTAAGGAAATTGTGTCCCAGATATACTTTTAATTTATGCTGTTTAATTCATTAGTAATCATGCGCTGTAGCTAGTTTAACTTTTGTTTTGTTTTGCTCTTTTGTTTCAGTTTAAATAATGCCACAAACAGTACAGACAGTGGAGCAAAGTTCGTCTTTGGGCAAAATATGTCTGAACGAGTTCTGGTAAGTTGACTTGATACGGTTGATTGAAATGTATGATGAAATATGTTTTGGTTGGCATGTATACATATTTATTTTTAATTCAGAGTCCTCCAAAGGGGGAGTCCTCAAACGAGGAAAATAAAGAGGTTTCAGCCGCTCCTGCTTCAGAGCCGTCATCACAGGAAACAACCCCGGAGAAAGGTAAAAATTCACTCCCACTTAATAAACGTTTGCTATACAGTTTCATTACTACAAGGTACAACAGCACCGTTTGTTGCACTTGGATAAAAATGACAAATTTAAGATCTGAAGACCTTAAAAGACAAAACCATACAATACATGCCTGCAAGTTTTCCTGCTTTTTTTTTCTTCTTTTTTTTTGGCTAAAGGAACTTGGCTACCAACGCAGGGCTAGCTTAACTTTGTTTTAATCGCAGAAGTTTGGGTTGTTGTTCATGTTGTCAAGTTCCACTTGGAAACTACAATGTTTTACTGTAATTTTATGAGCTAGATTAAACATACAGTATTGTATGTTGGGTGGAGGGGAAATGCAAATGTATATTTTTATTATAAATATCAAATAATCTGAAGAGCATGATGTTAATTTTTCCCAGGTCCAGATAAAACTCTGTATTTCCAATTTAGGCGCATGCCTTGACTGGGCCATCTGCTTTGATCTAGACCTTCTCTATTTATTACTCTGATTTTATTTTGGGTTTTTGGTCCTGCAGCAGTCCGAACTCTCACCTCACTGTCAAGTCTTTCACTTCCTCTCAGGGTTTTCCTCCAGGATTGCTCTCTTTTACCCCTTTTCGACCAAGGGCTGGTTCCGTGCTAGTGCTAGAGCCGGTTCGCGGCTGGTTCCAAATGCGAACCGACAAAGAACGGTTTGTTTTTCCGCACGCCGGTGCTGGCCGAAAAGCGACATAATTACGTCGCTCCATGCTTATGCGGTACGTCACCATTACCCAGTAGATTTAGCGCCAAATCCAACCGCCACAGGACCACATCAACACGCTGAAGCACCCGCAAGTTTTTTTTTGCACTTCGGTGGAGGACCACACTTCGAGCAGGAAGTTTGTCTCCTCCACTGACCACTGCTGCTTTGACTTCAGGTCCATTTTGTTTCTTTTGTCGCACAAGCGACTTCAGTGTTGTTTAAAAACTGCTGCTCTTTTCCTTTTTACCGGCTAATAGTTTTTACGTAGCCCCGCCCCCGGTCGCAACGTCATCACGTCGAACCGATTCTTTTCTCTGACCCCAGAAAGAGTTGGGTCCAGCTAAGCACCAGTTTGGTCAGTGGAAACAGAAAGAACCCGGTGCTAACTCTGGCTCTAGCACTGAACCAGCACTGTAACCTGTTTGGTGGAAAAGGGCCCTTTGTAGCTCCATTCAGCCTCAGCCAGCTACCCTAAGTTCACATTATGCTGCAGCCACCATTTTGTTTCTATTTTTGAGTAAAGTTTTTTTTTAGTTTGTCCATTTTGGTTTTCTTTACAATATAAAAAAGAATAATGTTTTGCATGTAAAGTATAATAGCACGGTATTGGAAAAAAAATCATGCAATGAAAAAATCGTCTTGGTACTTGTCTGGTTCTCTTTTTTGTTCTTCCTAGAATCAAGAAGAATCAAGAATCAGTTTATTTATATAGCGCCAATTTACAACAGGTGTCGTCTCAAGGCACTTTACAAAAAATCAATTAAAATCAAGGATACATTCTAACAAATCAATTTGAAAAAGTTTCCAATCTAAGGAACCCCAGCAGATTGCATCGAGTCATTGACTTGCAGCATTCACTCCTCTGGAATC
>JAVLVB010000957.1:804240-866173 GCA_032876305.1 Orestias chungarensis
ATATATATATATATATATATATATATATATATATATATATATATATATATATATATATATATATATATATATATATATATATATATATATATATATATATATATATTCTTATTTTATTTAAGTAATGTCTATTACATATGGAGTGATGTAACGAAAGAGCTCCTGTATGTCGCTGAATGTGTGCATTGAAGACTGAAAGACATCTTCTCCCTCCATTTATCTGTTTACTACGGTGTGTTGATTTCATGTTAATGTGTATTTAAAGACATTTCAATTACTGGAAAAAACTGCATGGGGGAATATAAAAAAAAAAAGTCTAAACAACCAAAACTTTCGCGAACCCCATGCAGTACCTCCACGGACCGACTGGGGGTCACCCCCTGTTGAAGACCTCTGGCCTACAGTGTTGTTTCTCATTTACGTCAACTCCATTTCTGATTGGTCGATAGGTCTCTGATGGCTTCTCCTTCCCAAGACTCAAGAATCTCTTAAAAAGTGATTTTTGTATTTCCTCAAGTTATATTTGTCTGATATTCACATTTATTTTATCTAAAGCATTTAGGTGAGATTAAAGTAAAATAGGAGACAAATACCTAAAGCAGCACATTAGGTTTTATTTTAGGCGTCCTGGTAGTGTCCGTTTTTTAAACGTTTGTGAGATGTTCGTAGTTTAAAATTGTGCCAGCTTTATTGGATGGATTATTTTAATTTAATCTCGTCAATTTTGTGTTTATTTTAACCTGCTGGTTGTTGGCGAGGAGATTTACTTTTTTTAATTTATTTTTTTGCCCAAATTAGACTTCCTTACCTCCTGCTGGCTCCGGGTCTAGCCTGCTATTATCACCCCATGAAACGTTCGTCAGGGAAAATAAATAGCTGTAACGATTATGTATTTGCACATGTCAATACACCTGGCCGAAAAAACGGCAAAGAATGTGGTTGATGAATCAAATTTAGTCATCAAAACACCCCTGGGTCATAATTCAGAGCCGGCTTGTTGAGCCGCCAACTGCAGGTCTTCCAATGCTCCACTTCCAGTCCATTTTCTTCAGAGAGGCACGTTTGTATCAGAGGTGAAGTGGTGACTTTTTCACTGGACTTATAAACATTTTAGCATGTAATTAAGCCTGTTCTGAGAATGCAGCAAATGACAAACTATCTGGGACAAGAATGTAAATTCAAAATACTGGATTAGTGCCATCGCCTGCCTTTGTCAGTAATCGGGGGTGTGGGGGAAATGTATCACTTCAGGGGTAAATGCTTCATGTGTTACATTTGATTGCATCCAAATGTTTTGTTGTGTGGTCTACTTTTGATGAGATGGAGTCGGGTTCTCCTGTGTTATTTCTGTTGCTAGCTGTAAAACATGAAATCGCTCTAAACTACAAGCTGCTGAAACCATTTCAACCCCACAGCTGAGGTAAACACAAGTCACAGTCGTGCTGAAACATGTTCTGCAACTTGGCCAAATGAAACCCAATGGGAATAAGACTACTTGTTTTTTAACCCTTGCATATATACAAAAGTTTCCTGTTGCTCTGCATTAGTAGGTTTATTCTGCGTGTCCAGCTCTAAACTGCACGGGACTTTCCTTCCCTACCTAAAACGTCTGCGGTCACAATTTACATTTTTGTGTCCAAGAGTTAACGCTGCCTCATTGAAGTTCAACAGGAAGATGTTTAAGTAGTGTTGTCTGGAATTTGCTGGGACACGCATCTTCTGGGAATAACTGGAAGTAAATGTAAAACTCAGTGAATTCTTTCTGCAACTGTGCTTAACAGAAAGGAAGAAGAGAAAACTGTATGATAGAGTTTCATTTGAGGTAAATGAAACATTGTATTAAAAAAAAAAAAGCAGAAAAACCAAATCATAAAAGTTTTTTTTTTTACGTATTTCCAAGAGTTAAGTTGAACTACTCATTCATTGGTCCGTCAAAACAAAATCTGGCTCTTAAGTCCCCCCACCGCTGTATATACAGTAGAGAAGCCTCTACATGAAATAACCTGCTGCGTTTCACTGAAAGCCAGATTCCTCCTCGGTTACTTTCAAGCTGCTGAGTGGCGTTGTCACGAACAGTTGTCAAGAGCTTTTCAGATTAAACCACATTCCCCAAACGGCCCTCCGCGGCTTTCTCCCTTTCTTAGAGTTGTATCCGACCAGGCTGCTGAAGTAAAACTCTGGTCTTTCCTTAACCAAAAAACAAAAACAAAAAAAACCCTGCAAGACCAATGCTGTTTTGGTTTAACTATCACATAAAGCACATATCCCAGAGGGCAGAACACCGACGGTTAGTCTGCGTGTTTAAAACCTCAAAGCCTCTTAAAACCTAAGGTAGGTGGAGATAAGACCGTCGAGGTGTCGGAACTGTTACCCGAGGCAGCTTAGACCACACCAGCAGGTGAGCTTGTTGTTGTCAAGCACAAATGAATAGTTAAAGTTTGGACATGTTATTTTGTTGCGGGTCACATTTAAATCAGATTTCCTGGAGAGAGACGGCTTATCTTTCAACAATGATGGAGGGAGATTACGGTGAAATCTTGTAAAGAAAGATATCCCTCCGACACTTTTTTGTATTTTCTCCATGTTTTGATTTTGTTCCATACTGTATTTCCCGCAAAAGGGAAAAGTCATAGTTCAGATGTTACATTTCTTTTACATTCCTTTTCTACTGATGTAATCACAGTCAAATATTAAATTTTAGCCTTTTAATCTGTTGTTTTAAAGGATTATCCAGAAAAAAATATGTAAATACTTAAGCCTTTATGCCCAGTAAGGGATGATTTCCTGAACACCTCTGTTATTCACATCTAATTAAAAAGTGTATAAAGCTGTACATTTAATTGACCTTTTTTTTTACTGCAGCTGCATAATGTTAAACAGAATTTATTTTTTAATTCACCTTTAACTTTTTTTACTAAATTGATCTGGCTAAACGAGTTAAATAAGATACTCCAACGACATTTAATTTCCGTTTGGGATAAATAAAGTATTTGATTGATTGATTGATCTCGTAGGAGAAATAATGTTTTATAAATGAATCAGTCTGAATCACTTGTAACCGATACGTCTTTTCACATTTTTAAAAAGTGAGTGCCTCAGACGTTTTACCTAATAACTTTTTGTTTCATGGTATTGACATTTCTCTCACCCACCTTTCAGGTTGGGTAAGACAACATATGTTATTTTTAATTCAAGAAATAAGAAGAAAATCCTCTCACCCACTCTTTCCATTATCAATTGCTGCAAATTGGCATCATGTTCCAGCTTGATAAAGGCTTTTCTTTTTTGCTTTTTTTGCTTTTCGGGATAAAAATGAATTCATTTTCATAGATTCATGACACAAACACAAAAAGAAAACCCACCAATAATGTTTTTTTTTCCCCTTGACATCTTTTACAGAAAAAGTATCCATCTTCTTTTGCCAAACCTTTTATGCATTTCTTTATTTTTAAACCCAAAACTATGAACAAAACTGTTGTTTAATGTGGAAAATCTACCGATAGTAGACATATATTAAAAATTATATTAATTCTTTTTCAGAAGGAATAACCAGAAATAATTATCTTCAAAACATAAAGCTAACAGACTCTTGGTATATTGTGCAAATGCCTCCTGCTATACACAGCAAATTACATAGTGGACTCCGTTTACCAGTTATGTCACTTTACACATTTACATACAAAAAAATATATAAATAAATACAGTGAAGGAAGTAAAAAAATATATACTTTTGCAATATAATGTAAAGGATTCCACACATAATTACAGCTTACCAACATGTTTATGAGAACACTGTATATTTATGGTGCAGTAGGCTTAGACTGCTGGAGGACAATCTGACCACTTCTGTCTCTGCTACTTTCTTTGTTTGTCCAACCTGATTTAGTTATCGGTATTTTAACCTTGTTAACCTTTTGTTTTGTCTTAGTGTTCTTCTCTCCATAGTAACCACACCTCGTCTGGCGTTCTGTTAGCTGAGACAGCTTCTTGGATGAGAACATGGGCTGAGATGCTTCCAGTGACGTTCTACAACTGCTGCTTTAAATTCTATGTTTTTCAGTATCCTGTGCATCTTTTTTAGTTTTCTGTCTCTTCAAACCCCCAGTCGGTCGTGGCAGACGGCTGCTTGTACTGAACCAGGTTCTGCTGGAGGTTTCTTCCTGTCGCTACTTGCATGCTCAGTATGAGGGATTGCTGTAAAGTCAATGACAACACAAGCCATTGTTTCGGTCTTCTGATTCCAGAGGAGTGAATGCTGCAAGTCAATGACTCGATCTGCTGCAGTTCTTTAGATTGGAAACTTTATCACACTAATTTGTAATTATGCATCTATGATTTGATTTACTTGTAAAGTGACTTGAGACGAAATCTGTTGTAAATTGGCGCTATATAAATACACTGATTCTTGTTGCTTGATTCTTGTTCGAAGGAAGTGAGCGATAAAAATATTTGGTAGGGCATTTATTTTCTTTTTTACATGTTCATTTGTTTTTTTAGAGCGAGTGAATCACTGTTTCTGGAACTTAAAACTAATGTTGAATTTCGTTTAGGTGCATTTTTTTTTGTTTGCTTGTCTTCCTTGAGTGCTTTTGGGTTGAAGCTGAAGTTAAGTCTTCTGCTAAATAATAGCTAAAAATCAATGATAAAACATTTGCCTCTCGTTGAAGCCCTAATTACACATTTTAATAGATGGGAGTTAAACTAGAAATGAACTTGATTGTTTAAATATTAACAAGATCCTTTATCATTCAAAATGTTTACTAGAGGAAATTCAAACAGTAAAATATTAAAGGGAACTGCATCTGCTTTAGTTTATTGATTCTAAACCATAATTAGAATGAACAGACACTAAAGACTAAAAGTCCTTCGATTTGTGTGTAAAGAGTGATTTTAAATGGCAAAACTGAAATAAAGTAACTTTTTATTAAATTTGTTAAGTGTCCAAAGTCATCAGAGGGCTGACGGCACAGAAACATTTCCTCTGTCTTTAAAATGATGCTGCTTGACATTATCTTCATGGTTTATAAACAATTTTTAATTATCAGTCATTCTGAATATAATTAAGATAATTACACAAGTCCCTTTTTACAATGGCAGCCTCTACACAATGAGGGTCAAGTCCCAAACCTTTGAAGGGGAGGGTCAGTTTAATTTTCTAATGACTGAAATAAACATTTCAATCCACAAGTCTGAATCATCTCTATCCTCGCAAATTAACACAAAATGTAATATTTATTCTTAAATATAATAATTTTCATTAAAATAATACTGAATAACACAGAATTCAGAATGCAAAACAATGTTTTATTTTAAAAATTAACTTCAATACCTGAGCTGGAGACTTTTTTTTTCTTTAACAGACCAGGAAGTGCCTTTATTTTGATATTTCAAAATAAAAACGATTATAAAGATTAACAACAAAGGGGGAAATGTTGGAGATGAAGTAAGTTTTTATATTGTTCTGAAATTATCCTTAGTTCAGTTAAAGAGACAATTATCTGGTTATTAATACTTAGCCAACATGAACAGGCTATGAACCATAATAACATGCCAACTGTACTTCACTCTTCATAAATGTTAATAAGTTTGAGTCTCAGATCAGGAGTCCAAATCAAGTCTCAAGTCTTTAAGCTCAACTCTGTTTTGTGTGGGAGGTTTTCCTTAGTAACTTGGGTTTGAGTCAAGGAGCTTGAAAACTAAAAAAAATTCATGGTTGGTTTTAATCTTTTAATAGGATCTGTTGACATAATCAAAGCCATTGAAAACCATTAAAACCATAACAGTCCCACTTTCCAGTAAGTACAGATTCATGCGCAATCAGCCTGGCAACCGGCCAGATCCTTCAGACCTGGACCTGAAAAAGAAAGTTCAACCTATTATAGGGTTTTATAAGATTACTTTGGAAATGAAAATATGATATCAATTGGTTGTTAAATAAAATTTTATGAAAGGGTTGGATTAATTTGAAGGCTGAGATTTTTTTCCGTAGGCTATTCACCGTAATTGGCAGAATAACATGAAACATTGTTTGTACTTCAGTAAGAACAACTGAATCTTTCATTTGCCTCATTCATTCTGTGTTTACCCACATGCCTCTGAGAAGTACAAATTGGCATAACATTGCAAAACATGCCACATTAGTACACATCAAAGTTACACATGTTGGCAGATATGCGAGCGCTCAACCATACAGGTGTTGCTCGCCTCTCATTTATTGTTTGAAATTGCAAAAAATAAAAACTATTTTAGGACAATATATGTGGGAGAAAAAGGTTGCATCTCACCTCTGACACCCTTTAATACTGTGCAGCCAAGATATTGGTAGCTTATTGTCGACCTAAATATAAAGCCAATAGTGCAAATACTTTTAAACATTACAGCCAATAAGCTTTGATACATCAGTACACAGTTTTGCAAGAAGTACTGCAAATAAATAAGGGAAAGTAAACATAAACATATAGTCTACATTGTATATCATGAGATAACCAAAGTGGAGAACATGAAGAAACTCGCATTGTGATGAGTGAAAATCTCCATTTCTATTTAAACTAGGCTTTCACCTCCAGCACAGCATAGACAGTATGAAAATAATACTTAATTTAGCATTTTTCAAAACTTTGAAATGCCAGTTTCGTATTTTCATGTGTTTTAGACGTTGTACTGATCATCTAAATATGTGAAAAGACATGGTGTAAAGCTGTGGTACTCTGGATCAGCAATGCTAGGGTACATTTATATGAGTATATGTATACATTTATATGGCGTTCTGTTAGCTGAGACAGCTTCTTGGATGAGAACATGGGCTGAGATGCTTCCAGCTGCTATAAACAACTGCTGCTATAAACTCTTTTTTTTTTATATCCTGTGCATCTAATTTAGTTTTCTGTCTTTTCAAACCCCCAGTCAGTCGTGGCAGATGGCTGCTTGTACTAAGCCTGGTTCTGCTGGAGGTTTCTTCCTGTTAAAGGGGAGTTTTTCCTCTCCACTGTTGCTACATGTATGCTCAGTATGAGGGATTGCTGTAAAATCAACGACAAAACAAGCCATTGTTTCTGTCTGCTGATTCCAGAGGAGTGAATGCTGCAAGTCAATGACTCGATGCAATCTGCTGGGGTTCCTTAGATTGGAAACCTTCCAAATTGATTTGTTCATATCTTTGATTTTAATAGATTTTTTTTGTAAAGTACCTTGAGATGACATCTTTTCTAAGTATGCGCTATATAAATAAAGTGATTCTTGATTCTTAATATATTTCTTATACAATAGCATTCCAACACTGAATAATATATTTTTTTAAATCCAGAAGAGAAGTCAAATTTAAAACCTGTACTTGTACATTTTAAATGAGATGCTGTATTATTACAACACTGCCTCACGCGTTTGTCACTGTTGAAACCCTTCGCTGTTAAGTTGCTGTAAAACAAATGATTTCAAAAGCTGAATCTTAAACATTGATGCAGGTGAACAACACTTATCTCATCAGCATGTCTAAAATCTTGACTTTGGTTACAGTTTCTGGCTTGTTTTATCTTTTTGTAACGAACATATTGTGTCATTAACTGTTTATGATGCAAGTTAACCGAGATCTGAAAATGTTTAGTGGGAGGAAATAAGCCTGCAGGTGTTTAAAATTGTCTTTATTCAGCAGTCAGTATAGTGTAAGATAAAACATTTTTGGCACAGTTGCTCCATGATACAAAGCCGTCCCCTTTATGTGTGGTAATCTTAATAAATATGAAAATTTATAATTTATTTTTTCCAAAATAAATACAATATAAACTACAACGTAGATGCACCGCATCAGCTCCCCTTGCTTTTACCTTCTCATGAGGACGAACAAAAATGCAAAACACAATCTGTACTTCAGGCAATTGATTCAAACTTGAATCTGACATCCGAGGGGGAGAAAGATGCATCATAATTCATGTACACAGCTTATTGCTCTCCTAAAATCCTACCAGGCAACGCAACACAGAGGCATGTTCAGGGCCAGTCGAAAGGCTGTACAGTACAGTGGGTCATGGGTCAGAAAACGCGTTACAGATGGGTAAAAACTTCAGCTTTCTGCTTCTCAGAGGACAAAGAAAACATTCCTTTACTTTCTTCTAAAACCATCCATCTGTTTCACCATTTCTCCTTTTTTTCCTTCATTGATACAAAATTAGTTAAACCTGGTTTGAGATAAAAATATCAAAAATTCCATCCCGGTGTAGAAATTTGAACATTTTAAATAATCTCAGGCCTAGTATGAAATATCTTAATTGATTCTGACGTCTACTATGATCTGATATTTTGGCAATTATTTTAGCTAATATAAATAAGTAAAGATGAAGACATATTTGTTGCCAGTCCAGATAAATGTGAAATAAGTGAATGTTTTATTTCGGTAGCATAATCACAACCTAAATAAAAAAGTCTTAAATTTAAAAACATTTAATTCAAATAGTTGTTTTTACTTAACTAAGCTGTTATTATCCTATAATTGGAGTAGTCAAGGCTCCCGGTCAAGGATTAGACACTATCAGCATGACATGTCGTTGTTTGGAAAATAATGACAGAAATTCCCATTTCTGTCTGATCATTGGGATTCAGCTAAATGATTAATATCTGCAAATGCTCATCATTCCCAGTGTCAACTATAGTGGACGATTGTTGATCCTGTAGGCCAGTTTTCTAACCAGAGGTCCTAAGAATGCGACATGTGATCATAATCAGGGTGTATTCAAATCTGAGTCATTTACAAAAAAATGGCGAAACCTACACAGAACTGACCCAACGGACCTAAATCTGCGAGAGCACCTGTTAGATGAACTAAAGACCGCAGCTTACAAAAGAAGAAGATCCATACCGTTGGATCAGTTAGAACAGAATGCGAGGTCGGGTGTTTTGAATCTTTCTGATATGTTAAGGCTTCAACACACCTGGGTCAAATAATGAAACAATGACGTCATTAGCAAGAGTCTGGAAAACTGTACGCGAAGGATTTTGTAGCAGTAGAAAAAAAAGTATGTAGAAAAAATGTATGTTGAGATTTTCCTACTGTAGTAAAACATAACTTTTTTTTTTTACCTTACCAGGGGTGCCCTGGTGACATTTTTGGAGAACGTAGAAGAAGACTCATCCTGTAGAATCCAGATAGGGAAGTTTTTACCCCAAGAATACGTACACATATAGAAAGACTCCACACATTTTCAACAAATGCAGCAAGTATGGGTCTTGTGCCAGAAACGAAAGAGAGATTTATCACTGATAAATTATAAGTAACACTTCTTTTGTTTTCCCTGTGTAACAAAGCTGCAATTAGTAACAATAAGTACACAAGACATAAAACTCGTACACTAAAAAAACGTAACAACTTCCTGCAAACATTTTAACATTTACCTGTCTAAGTGTTCCCGTACTGACAGACCTTGTCATAAAATATGTATTTTACTTGATGACTTCTATGTTTCTTATGTGCCTGACTAGTCATTTATTGATGTGTCTGCTGATATGTCTGTAAACTATAACATTTCGGTGGAAATATGAATGAAGTGCGGTAACGGTGACGATCTGGTCCTCTCTGGCGAATCGCTTTGACTCTAAACATGTACAAATGACTAAATAGACAAAAATGTCATGTTGCTAGGTCGCTGTTAATACCATAGTTTACAGTGTCACTACACAGATAAAAAAAAAAACCCAGATATAAACATGCATTTGTTTGTGCTGTCGTTTTCATCTCGTTTTTATGTGGAATCCAAAATATACGCTCGCCCGTCCCACGTGATCCACTTCCACTTGCCGTGACAGGCGGATTCCTTCAGGGTTACTCTGTCAAAAAAAAAGGGTTCCCATGGAGACGCCATAAACAAAGTTTTCTTCATATCTGCTGGTGTTTATATTCCATTGTTTGTACTTTTATACATCCCAGTCTGGATCTTTCGGCGGAAGCTTGTAGTAGCTTGAAGAAGTGAGAAGTTCATAACTCTGGGTCATACACACCCGCAACTCTTCGCTGATACATTAGATATGATGTTATGGGTCTTATTTCCATAGTAGCCGAGGCTCTTTTCAAATTTGGTTGGTCGGCAGCAGGGTTCTTTGCTAACTCTATTTTTACGACCCCTCCCGATAATGCCTTTTTCAACCATGTGCTTCATGACAAGGTCATAGTTCAGCTTCTTTTTGTCGCATTGACCGCTGCAGTACTGAAGCTGTATCGTCTCGTCGCTCTCAAAGCCAAGACCCAGTTCCGTCACTGTCAGCTCCAGCTTCCTCAGCGAGCAGGGTCTGGATTTGTGAGCCCTTTTAGTCCTTCGCGACTGCTCCCTCCTTCTCTTCCTGTCCAGCAAGGTTTCCAGCACATGCTGAAGCTCACCCTCCGTGAAGCTGTGCAGCATCATCGAAACTAAAAGAGAGACAAGAAAGATCAACAGTGGCGTTATTGACAGGTGACAAACCGAGGCTCGTCGGGTTTCTTTGTCGTTTTAAGCCAGGCATTCAAAACACTGAGTTCATCAGAACCAACGGTTGAGTGAGATTGGGCATCATTGTTGTTGCAGGAAATGAGCTCCACGTTCCCACGGATGAGCTCTTATTTGCTTACTTTTCTTGCATTTGCTCTTTATCTGCACCAGCATGTCAAACCATCACATTTCCTTGGAGCAATTTAAGCTGATAAATGCTGGTGAACGAAGCCGTGTTAAAGAATAAATCGCAAAATATCCCCATTTGGCTGTAGAGCTCTTAGGGAGAGTCAGTGACGTATGAGGTGCTAAGTGACAGCAGGTTGTTTAAAGTCTTTAAACCCTGCTCTACAAAGACAGAGTCATGTACTAAGTGTTCGAAATGAACCGTGGCCACCTATTCACATGACTTCTTATCTTAAAACAGACCAGACAAGAACAAAAATACAGGATTTCTCACACTCTGAAAGCAGGGAGTTCATGCTGTTGCCTGTCGATCTTGTCTTCCGACGAGGACTTTGTGTCTGCAGCACTCCTGCTTCCGCCGAAGATGTCGAAGATGATTTGGGTGATTGTTCTGAGTGAGAGGATGCTTGAGGAGGATTGGCTTGGAATCTGGACCCTCTGATGGCAGCCATGTTTCTAATGAGGAAGGTGGACAGGGCTGCAGCGAAGAGCACGAAGGCAAAAGTAGCACCTTTCCATAACTTCATCTTAAAATGTGGGGGAGCATTGAAACTCTGCAGAGAGATGGAGGCAAAAACATGCAGTTCAGATAGTTTTTTACATTTAAGTATAAGTGACAGTATACTATCTATATAATTCTCTGACCTTCTCTTTCATTTAAGCTCTCATTTAACTTTTCTTAATCCACTTTCAGGTTGTCTTAAGTAAGTCAAATAAAATGATAATAGGAATTCCCACTTAGCGTACCCTTCGTCAAGCAACAGCACAAATAACTAACAATTGACCTGTGCATGGTTCTGTAACAAAATATTGCTGTAAGGACATTGAAAACATCAAATTAAAAATTTCTTTTTTTAAATTTAATTAAATACACTAAACAGTTTTTTAGTTTTTTAATAAATTTTTTAATTTTGGGTTGAAAATCTAAAGTAGTCAAACTGATCAAACCTGGACAGAGATTCTAGGAACAATTTGACATTCATGAAACCTTCAGTATAATCAAAAATCAATTGAAAAGGGGAAACTCTTATACAATACAGATTCATTTCCAATAGTATGGTATAATTTAGCCTCAATTTAATGATTAAATGTAAAAATCTGTTTAATGAAATGTTTGAGTTTTAATATGTTATGAAAATTCACACACGCTAAAATAGAAGCCCTCAGCCTGTTGCTCTGATAAGGTGCTAAGAAGACACAGATGATTTATAAGCCCTAAATCAAATCAACGATTTGTTCTTAGGCATCTGTCTGAGGATTCAGCCAATTAATTAAACTGTTTTAGAGAAAAAAGCATTAGTCATTAGACATTAGCCCTCCATGATTTGGGTTGCATTGTTTATCCCCCTGACAATAACCTTTAGTTTCTCAGCTAGGTTCAGGCCAGGCTAGTTTGGTATTCAACTAGCCACAGAGATACTGTGGTCATTGCGCCAGATAATCGTACTGTCAGGAGTCAAGTCCTACAGGAAAATCAAATAAGCTGAAGAACGCATGAGGTGTTCTAACATTTCTTTGTAGACAATTGCACTGATGTGTTTTAACACAGTGGAGCAGCAAACTTTGCCTTCATCTGATTAAAGGGATCTGGACCACTGAGCGACCATCCAGGCTTCATGTCCAGTTGCAGACAATTCAAGAAATTTTATTTGTCATCACATCACATGTGGTACATGAGGTGGGACGAAATTCTAATCCCACGGTCCAGTTTACACCCTGAGAGCAATTTTAAAATAGCTACAAAATAAGAATACTATGATAAAGTATAAAGAAATATAAGAGAATAGGATTTTGACTACACAAAATCTACAATATGGGACTTCGGACATAGCAGCAATGAAATTGCAAAATTTGCTGTAGCAGCATGGATGGTTAATAAAGTGACATATTAAAGTGACATTTTAAAGTGTGATATTAAAGTGTGATATTAAAGTGAACAGTGAGAAAGTTTTTATTTATTTTTTATTTTTTTCTCTTCATTTGTAATTGTCCTTGCGTGTGTTTGAAGTTCTCACAGCTTCAGGAAGGAAGCCGTTTCTCAGTCTGGTGGTTTTGCACTTTATGCTCCGCAGCCTCCTGCCTGAGGGAAGCGGGACAAAAAGTGAGTGTGCAGGGTGAGTGGGGTCCTTCATGATGCCGGAGGCCCTCTTCCTGCATCTGGAGGTATAAATGTCTGTGATGCTGGGGAGGCTGACTCCAACAGTCCTCTGTGCAGCCTTCACCACCCTCTGCAGAGCTTTCCTGTCTGCAGCAGAGTAGCTTCCATGCCACACGTTGATGCTGGAGCACAAGATGCTCCACCACACTTCTGAAGTCCAAAATCATCTCCTTGGTTTTCTATACATTAATGCAGAGGTTGTTATCTCTGCACCAGCCCTCCAGGTGTTCCACCTCTTTCCTGTAGCTGGACTCATCACTGTTTGTGATGTATGAAACCACTGCTGTGTCATCCGCAAACTTCAAAATATGACAGCCTGTATGGAAAGGCGACCAGTCATATGTGAGCAGTGTGAACAGGAGGGGGCTCAGCACACAGCCCTGAGGGGAGCCAGTGCTGAGAGTAATGGTGGGGGAGGAGATGTTGTGAATCCTCACAGACTGCGGCCTGTTGGTCAGGAAGTCCAGGACCCAGTTGCAGATGGAAGAGCTCAGACCAAGTGAGGACAGTTTGTTTATCAGGGTCTGAGGAATCATGGTGTTGAACGCAGAGGTGAAGTCCACAAACAGCATACAGACGTAGGAATCCTTCTGCTCCAGGTGGGTGAGGGCAGTATGGACCACGGAGGAAATGGCGTCCTCTGTGGATCTATTTTTCCTGTATGCGTACTGGTGTGGATCAACAGTGACGCTGATGTTGGCTTTCATGTGGGTCTGAAGCAGTTTTTCAAGGCACTTTGTGACTATCGGTGTGAGGGCTACTGGCCGATAGTCATTCAGACCTGTCACTGCGGAGCTCTTGGGGACCGGGATGATGGTGGCGGTCTTCATGCAGGTGGGGACAGCTGCCTGGATGAGGGAGGCGTTGAAGATGTCCGCCAGCACAGAACAGCAGATGTGTAGTCCTCCAGGTTTGCTCGTGGCTTTGCTGCGCACTCCAGGCATTGGTCATTTTTACTTCTACTACACTTTCCATTGAAATACTTGGATGCAGCCAGTTAAATAGCGTTTGCTTTTTTGTGACCTCTCTTTATTGTGGAGGATGTCCGTGATTATCTGCTTCACTACTGTCATGTCAGAAGTTTTTTTTCACGGATTTGTTGGTCCGAACAGAATATTTCTATAATATTTGTTTTGCAATATCTAAGCCTACAAATTTTTAATCTACTTAATATGGGTCTCCTTTTCCTTTTCCTTCATTATTTTTGACTGAAATACTTAAAGGAGCTTATCTGTAATAATCTAATATCGTGTCTGTTGAGAATGCGGTGTTTTTAAAGTTAGCCTATATATGATATATATTTGAACTGTCTGGGTTGGTTTTGCACTGTTTCACCACTTGAATGAAAAAATACACTGCTTTATTTCATTGTGTTGTTCTTTAAAAAAAGCTTAAATACATTCCCGCTTTTACTGGAATCTCTTGACCACACCTATTTGTAGAGCATGATGAGGCCTTGTAGAACATGTGATCCCATTATGACAGACAGCTCAAACCTCCCTCCACAGCCGCCACAAAAACACAGTTTAGAGAACTCCAGCCTCCTGTTTTCATAAACCCATAACCCCTTCTCCCCATTGCTGGTATTCGAAATATTTTGTCATGATCGCGTGTTCTATTTTTCATGTCCAGTGACAAGTGAGCATTTCCTCGGATCCGGAAACGGTACGCTGGCAATGGCTTAAAAGCAAATCCAGACAAGCCTTTCATAACGTTTTGCCAGAGCGGAGCCTGTAACGTATACGTACAGGCTGCCAGGTTGTTTACACTGAGAAAGCCACATATTTTTGTCGTCTGGTTCTCTACTGAAAAAAAAAAAAAAATGCAGCATGAATATGATCTGTAAATCTTAAAGTAAAACCAGGGAACGTTTAAACTTCCTCTCACAGGGTTTGTGCATTTCAACTAGAGGTTGTTGTTTTGTTTTGTTTTGTTTTGTTTTAAGAGCTGTTGGCAAATTATGGAAACCATTGAATGTGAGGGTTTTAGACATTGCTGGAGGAAACACACAAACAAACTCCTTACATACTCCGAGGAATGAACAAGGTATAAACTTGTAAACCCTCCCTATGAGTTAAAGCTTGACTCACCGTTCCATAATTCCATATACGCTTGTCATGTTGAGGAGTCTCTGGACTATACTATTCATTTGAAAGTCAAACATGTCACCCAGCAGCCTCATCGAATGGGCAGTCCATGTAAATCAGACGTGGAGCAGCAGCCCTGGTTTACGTCTGGCATCTGTTCCTTACCGCTCCGTCTGATCACCAGACAAGATCGACCGACGTTTCGGCTCTAATTCTCTCTGCTGGTTCAACACCAGCAACTTCCAATAAAATTACGATACAAAAACTGACACAAGGTTACTTTGCAGTCTTTATTTTTCTTCCTTATTCAGACTTTATTCCTTACCACAACTCTAGTTTTTTTCCCTTTCCATGTGTTCTTTCGTCTTTTCTTGATCTCCTTCCTCTTCTTGTGATCCCTTCTTCCATCCTTGTCGTTTTTCTTCCTTTCTACATCTCTAATTTATAAAGATTCTTTCCTTGTACCCTTCATTACTATCTTTTTTATTGTTGCGCCCTTAGTTCTATTCTGCTTTGTCCTTCCATCATTTCTAAATGTCCTTTCATTGATTTGTCCTACCATTTATTATCTTACCTGGTCTATTTAATCTCTTTTCACTGTTTCACATTTCATCTCCCTTATCTTTATATATATTTTTAACCTTTCTTAACTTAATTTCTTGTAATTTCTTTCTAATGTCCCTACATCCTTGGATCCTAGTTCCCTTCCTGTCTTCCTTCCTTGTGACATGTTGCTATTTCCTTCCCCTGTCCATCCTAATCTAAACACTTACCATTGTAGAAACAATCAGTCTGGAGTTTTTTGATGAAAAAATCCCATCGCTCCTGTTCAAAGCGATATATTGTCAATAGTAATCGAGTTAGTTTGTTATGATGTACAGCCTGGTATGAGATCACTGTTTGCTTCTTCTATTAATAGGTAAGTTTGGGGCGATTGCTCATCCCCGGGGGTCAGCCGTTTCACGCCGCAGCAATGCGTCAGTGTCCTTAGCTCGTTAACTTGGCAGCTCATCTCGATAAAACAATTACCTCGTCAAGAGTAGATGAGGCCTCCGGCGTGTCAGCGGCTGACACTGGACGAAGCCAGGCCGTTGAAACGCTGATCTCACGTCCCCTGAAGACGCTTTGATTGTCATAATTGCTCCACTCAGAAACACATTAGTCACATCTGCAGTCAATTGCCAGCAATAAAAGTGCCAGGGAGCATTCGGCAGCTTGCTCAGACGGTCACGGAAAATTAATCAGCTCAGACATTTAATATCTGCCTCTGGCCTTTGCTGCTGAGGACATAAATACACAGATACTGATAGGGGTGGAGGAGGGGGGCATTGGTTGTTTTCTTTTGGATTGAAATGGAAAGACACGATGCAAATGCAGAGGAACCACAATACAGAGGATACAGTGGAACCCCGGAGGACTTTCCAACAGAAGGAAAACCCATCCTCAAACAGAGACATAAAAGCACAGAGGAGCTGCAAAGACAACTAAACTGTGTCCCCCACATCCTCAACAGATCCCGCTCGCGGCAAAAGCATCACTTGCAGATGTGTCCCTGCTCTGTGATTTGTGCAGAAACAAAGGGCAATGGCAGGAGCAACTACAAAACAAACTGAGCATATTCTCCAGTTAGAAACAGACAAATGTGTTGCTCTTCAATGTTACAGCTTTTATAAAGGAAACTCTGCCCAATGTTTGCCATGAGCAAACTTTAATTAACTGTAGGCTTGAGGATCCATGTAAATCACATTATGACGTGGCTCTATGCCCAGCGCACCACACTAGATGGGATGTCAATAGATCAATAAAAAGAAATGGTGTTTTCAATTGTTTTTGCACTAGGCAGTAGATGCTTACTTTGTGTACCAACTGTGCACCTGTACAGTTAGCAGCTGTATCATTTGGTGCTAAATTAAAGGGCTTTTTCTTTAAGCAGCATCTATTTATGGTCCATCTATCTTACCCTATTTTTTCTATTCTATCTTATGTGAGGTATTGTGAGTAGAAGCAGGATGGGTTAGTTGGTTGGGGTCCTATAGTTTGACTTGAAGCTCAGCTTGACCCTTTCTATAAAAATGTATTTTATCTTGGGTCTTTAAAGTATGAATGGCTCTGCATTGTCAACCCAAAGAGCTGAAATTGTTTTTATTGTCTCAGTTACAAGACGTAATCTATTAAATTTTATTCTCATCATTTTGTGATCCACACCTTCTTGTCACAACCCATGCTGAAAAACTTTGTTAAACCATTGTGTGATTGGTAAGAACTTCATGGACGTGTTTCTCCATAACTATTAGAAAATATTGTTGTCTGTTCGCTCTGACAACTCAACTTCCAGGAACCGTTTTTCACCTATCACAATGAATAGTTTTGAAGAGCAATTGTCTGAGACCATACTTCTGTATGACTTTGAGAACGTGAATCTTGACCAAGACACTACATTTAGGGCCGATGGATTCAGCAAATATCCAAGCGATGCCATTTATTTAACCTTTCTTCCATCATTATTTGCTCCTTCTCTAAACTTGCAAACCTACATTTCTCCTTCCTCTCTATCACTATTAATTTTCTGCTATAATATCAGCAATCATATCAGTATAAAACACCATGATGTATACTGTAGCAGACGAGGTTACCCAGTAGTTCGGCAGAGTGCGTTTTATGGACCTTGAAGGATGTTTGCTAAGAAAAGTAAACTGCAATGACCAGACCAAGTTCTGGCAGTTCCATCGTTCTGGGCCCCCAAAACCTTGAGGTATAACCTATGACACTGCTGCTCCTCCTGCTGTGCTGGGAGCCACTAGTACCACATGCAAAAAGTAAAAATAAAAAAAAACATTGAGCGAGGGCAAACATAGCTGGTATAAACCAGCATCGATGTAGCTTCCAAGTAATGCTATCAGTGTGCAGGACTGCTGAAGATAAGGATGGCAAGATCGCTTTAACATCTGCCCGTTAGTTCTGGTTTCTCATATTCCTTTTGATGTTGATTCTGATTTAGGTTTAGGTCAGGCCCATTTGCAGGAAATTCAAAAGAAAACAGTCTCCGGAAGTTCATGTGTTCAAGAATGTTCAAAGCTATGGCTGAGATATTATGCATGCTTCAGCACTAGCAGTATGCAGTTATAGGCCAGGCCTTGAACATCAACCGAGATCCTGTTTCCATTCAAGGATTGCATTATCTCAAATGACACAATAAAATCGATGTTTTCAAGAAATAATTGGGTCAGTGGCCGTGTTGCCGCTAAGCCGACAGTAATGTAATTACAGCTGCATGGCACTCGCGTCCTCGCTTCCTCCTGCTGCCAGAGGGGAAACTCGACACAATGCCATAGCCAATGGAAGATGAACCAGAGAACTGTCAAAGTGGGCATAGGTTACATCAGTGGTTAACACCACCAGACAAGGGGGGTGGCTTTCTTGTCTGCCTGCTTGGATTGTGACCAGTGCGGAATGACTGCTGCAGAGATCACAGACAGTCTGAATGAGGAGCTTCTTTGTGCAGATTCCAGTTTGTGTGTGTCTCACTACTGTAGCATTTCTTCCTATAGACTCCCTAAATACAGCCGGCTCTGTCTCTCGGTGAATCACACACACACACACACCATAAACACGCATGTATTGCCATTGCGTGGTTTCACTTTTCTTAGATCCTCTGACGCAGGCGCGCATAGATAAACTTTCCAACCCTGCGGTGTTTGTCAGAGTTCCCTTCTCTGCTTTCATGTTCCTACAGCAACATCACCCAACACTAGATTATCCAGATTATATAATACCACAGCCTTTTGATATCCAGAACCCCCCTGCAGGCATAACTTTTGTGAGTTTGTGTGTATGCATGTATTTATGGAACTACACAACAAGAGGTTTCTAACTACAGAATATGAATGGACTTCTCCACCCATGTGATCAGCTGGTTCTCCACCACACTGAACACACCTTGCAAATAGCTACACTGGAAAGATAACAACAGCACAACAAACCAACTGGGTTGTTGGGGGGGAAACAACGAGCTTATAGAGTCCCTGTAGGCCTGTCTTGTCTTTTCCCCTGTAAAGTGAGCATCAGGAGGCCCGGGGGACAGTGCTTGGAGAAGGTAATAGGGACATATTCCAAAGATCAGGGCAGGATTAGCACTAATGCCTGCCGGGTTTATCTGCAGTCACGTGGACAAACACCTGGCTGCAGTGTTGGTGGTTGTGTGTGAGTGTCGGTGCTAATCCATCTGACACCTCAAACTCTAGGGTTAGGCCAGCATGCTGGCAGAGAGAAAACGCGCCTCTTCCTCTAAAACCCGCCTTGTATCCAGGACTAATGAGAAGGGAGGGAAACGACTGGCTTTGCGGGTCAGATCTGTCGCATTGGCACAGAAAAAGAAAGGTTGCGACATAAATTGGGTGATCTGAACCCGGACTTTCTGTTCTAACAGAGCACACTCCTCCTGATGAAAAAAGAAATACAAAAAAAGGTAAAAACACTCAGTAATTTTGTAGCGCAGCCACATCAGTTGGCTGGAAGTCTGCCACACAGTAACCAAAGGATCATTATAACAAAGCCTGGTGCTTGTTAGAACGAGAGCTGCTGTTCGTTATTTGAGAAAACATATTTTTGAACATTTTACACACATTTCACACATTCTTTTGTCTTGTTTTTCCACTCGTTGGCTTAAAAAGCTAACATTTGTCCCGTCCATGAAAACGGATTAATATGTTGCTTGCATGGAGCGCCACGGCTGATCCTATTCCTGTTCAGTTGGCATTAAGTAACTGTTATAAAAAAAATTATTTGCGGGTATATATCTTAAGCATGTACGTAATTTATACATTTAACGGGCAGACTAAAAGTTGGATGACTGCTGGAATGGAAACAATCTTCCTTCATCGCTACTTGTGTTAAAGACATGGGTGTTATGTGGGCTACTTTCTAAAGAAGAGTCCCTGAGCTGCTATTCTGGACCTTAATCTGTCAATGCCAGATCCTCTTTTAGCACAACAGCATCGACTCTAAACCCTTGTTAAACAGGTCGATGTTTCTGCCGCGGAAGGTTCGGTGGCCATCTGCCACTCGATGAACTCTGCTTTCAGATGAGAGCAACAGCAAACGCAAGAGGCTAAAAAATAAGACTTTACTGTGAGCTAAACTGGCTTACTTTAATTCAATTCAATCATTTACCACAAAAGATTTTTCCATTCACCGAAAAAATTATGACTGCTAATTTTTGCAAAGTGGTCTTGAGGAGGTTTGTGATGTGACGCGATAATCAGGTTTTTACCATTAGGGTTTGCGCCAACAAATAAGACAATGAATGAAATTGACCGATTTTCAGTATGAACAGCCCTCTTCAGTCTTTTTCTGATTAGTTATGCATCATCCTCTTCACATAAAGTCTCTGTTGTGGACGTTGTGTCTGGGTAAAGAAGACTCTTCATCATCTTTCAGCAGCAGTCTGGTGGTCAGAATGGGATATCAAAGACAGCCTGGAGATGTAGAAACTAATTTAGAGGCAAACTTTATTTGTAAATATGAAGACTTGCCCCCAATTCATTCAGAGAGCAAGACTTTCAGAGAATACCAGGAAGGTTAGAGAAATGTTTAATTGTTACAATCTCTTGGTAATACATGCATAAGCTGCAGTTTTATTATTGCTAGCGATGCTAACCTCATAATCACAAGACAATCTGTGTAGTCAAGTATGATTTGTGCCATTAGCTCATATGTGCTAATACTTTCAGATTATTGTTCAAATCTTCAGAGCTTAACAATTAGTTTAAGTCTTTACCACATTACTTGTTGTAAAATGACCTATTTCCGTGACACTTTTTATCCTTTAATACTTTAATCCTTTAGTAGTTGCAATAATTTTGTTTGATATTATGGTTGAGAAAAACAATGTTTAACGTATTTAGTCGATTGTAAGATATTTACGCCCTCAATTTGCCCTCTAGTGACCTATCAAGGAATACCTATATTTTTATATTACTTTGGGTGTTTTTGAACAGTGCCAAACTATATATCATGTGTTCATTGAAAATACAAAGTTGTTAATCCATGTTCCTCTGTTAAATTATTGTACACAAGCACATACCTTTACTGTTTTTTCTCTTTCGGACAACATACGTCAAAGCATTTAAAACCCAATTAATCTTTTTAAGGAGTATATTTTCTTTTAATTATGCAGTATTTTATGATCACAATGACAAAAAGTATTTTTTTTAGCAAATGTGCAAATGAGCTGAAGGTACGCATCGTGCTTCTGGGACTTCATTGTGCAGAGACACTCTTTAACTGCAATATATAGGAGTATATATCTTTTTATTTTAAACTTTATAAACATTTCTAAACAGCTATGTGTTACAGAATTATTTTGTTTCTTTAAATGAAAGACTGGAAATAGTTCCAATAAAACATTAATAATAATAATAATAATAATTATAGCTCAGTGATTGTTCTCCAATAATGTTTCCCTCTGTTTAAAAATATCTAAAGCCGATCTGATGGGATTTTATGGCAAAGATGCAGAACAGCTGCTTATTTAACGCTTTTCTTATTGCTATAGTTATAGTTATGCTATCTGGAACATTGATTTATTGTTTGGTTTTAATACAGGCTGAAGCAAAAATAAAAATGGAAAATTATGCATATTAAGTGGGTCTCTGTTCTTCTTGAACAGAGACCCACTTAATATTATTAATAATATTCCTAAACGGAATAATCAAGTAATTTTAAAACAGCATTGCCGTAATATCAGTGATTAATGGCACGCCTTTGTGTCATCCTTCTGGAAAGCAAAGGAAAAGTCTAGAAGCCTCCAGCATCTTCGGAAAAGGAGCAGAAGCTACATACAGGGTTTAATTTGTCGAGATCAGTCAGTGATTTCCTCACTAGGTGCTGTACAGACATAACAACCTTGGATGTTGTTTTTCCGTCTTATCTTGTTTGGTTGGTTGCAACTTTTTTAAGACATGTGGACCTGTTTGGAGGTAATCATAATCTTGTGCCTGATTCTTTCTGCCCGAAGCCATAACTATTCATATTAACCTCTTTCGGGGACTCTTGGATAATGAGAGCTCCAACATCTAGTTCAACTGTGGGGTTAATACAGTGCGGTTATCTCAGGAAACAGACCTCTGGTGACGGAAAATGTGTGCTGGTGTATCGTTGATCTCACGTTTTTGATTCCTCCCGTTACAATCAGATTTGTCAGGTTATGAAAGTTGAACACCTCAGTTGACTTTGGACTTAACCTCGATCAGGCCTCCTGGGGCACAGCTAGATACGGCGTAATCTCTATGTATGATATGGGCTAAGTGCAAAGTGGATCATCACTCTGAGAAAAATAATCCGGGTGTGATGAGACTTACTGTTATTTACAGCAAATCTTATATATGTATGTGTATTTTTATCCTGATCCGCTTAATACTATAAGAAAATACGGAGGCAGGGGGAAATAAATAGTGCCTTCGTGGATCAACCAGAGAGCAACTATGCATGAAAAAGACGAAGAAATGAAAACACTGGACCGGTTGGGTGACAGAAAAGGAAAACTTTTCCATTTCGGGAAAACAAGGCTGCCTGCATGGAAGGAGAAAAATAATTACATTTGCCATTTAACTTTTGTTTTTTTGTGTGTGTTTGCCCCAGCTTGGTGGCATGGCGTCTTGTAATCAGTGGTCACTACTACGCAAAAATGTCGTGCCAGCAGGGCTGCTGCGCGCCGCTGTCATGGTTTTGCAGCGAGGGCCGCTTGTTGATACAAATAATCCGACGTGTGTTTTCTGCCACTCAGGCACTTACAGCGGCATCTCTGTCAGCAGCACCTAACGCCTTCCCACATAAACTGCCAGCTTAAACTAGCAAAAGAAGATGCGCTGTCCTTACCGTTCAGGCCTGCTAATCCAGACTTAGTTGAGTGGCGCCGGCTTCAGCTGACCTCCTCGGGCAAGTGCTGACTGGGTACGTCCATCTTCATCACAGGTGAGGAGCCGGGGCAAGAGTCTAGCTTTTTTTCCCCATGAATTCTGCCGCAGCTCCTTCGCCTAGGAAGTACGGGAGGTGTCCTGACTTGATTCGGGTCCAGGATGTCTCAATCTATGATCATATTTGCTTTTCCATTGAACTGTTATAAGTTGTGAAGATCAAAATCAACATTCCTCTGAATGCAGGCATGCTCTTTGTGGCACTCAGATTGATCCATTCAAAAGAAGAAAAAAAAGGGCTTGAAGAGACTGAAGGCTTCGGTTTAGAATACGCCCGTCAACATGTCTCTTCGCGCAGAACTTCTTGCTTTTCGGTTTTGCAAAAAAAAAAAAAAAAAAAAAAAGAAGAAGAAAGAAACCCCTTTAACCTAAAACAGAAGGGGAGAAGCAGAGCTGAGGTGCAGTGGCATGCGATAAACAGATTCCACAGATGTCTTAACTTTTATCCCATCTGTTGAGGAACTCACTTCCTCTCAGAGCACTTTGTCTTCACTGATGGAAGGACAATGCACATCTTACCCTCTTTTCCAGAAGCAGGTCCGCTGTTCTGCTCCCAGTGGGGGGAAACTGTGCGGGTCGAGAGGATGGGTTAGGGTGAGGAGGGAGAGCGTGGTTACTGTAAGTGGAGCGGAGAGCTTCTTTCTGATGCCTCTGCCTGCCTCCCCCCCTCAAACTGTTGCTCCTCCTCCTCCATAGTTGTGCTTGTGGGCCGAGTCGGATTACTCCTGATATGTTAATCTTCCTGGCTCTAACTCCAGGAGCACTGAAGGATGCTTGGCCTGAGCAGGAGCTTACATTCACCTTCTGCCGCAAGGGAGTCTGCCATCTTAAGCAGGCAATTGGTAATAGCCTCAACTGGGCAGATAGGGTCTGCTGAATCAAGTGCTTTCCAATCATTTAGGGGGAATTAGGAAAGTTCGCAATTGGTTTAAGAGGCTTTGAGACAACATAAGAACCATCTAAACTGAGTTATAAAAAAAAAAAAAGTGTTTCACAATTCAATCTGGAGTCAGCAGCAGATATAACCATGACTGTTGTTGAGGATCTCACATTTCCCTCCAATCCAGACCCGTATTTCGGCCCGTGAACCCCTCGAGCGGCAAATGAGGAGCAGATGGTCGTGCTTTTGGAAGGTATCAAGCAGTCCAGACTGCAATCTAAATAAATACCCTGTTCCCGGAGGAAATGTGTCAGGTGCGCGGGGTCGGTAATGTATAAACAGAGTCCAACCTGTTTAGAGATGAGCTAGCTGATGTGCAAGATCGGAGGGGATGCCACAAAACTCCACAGGTGTTGCAGCCAGGGAGCGAAGAGCGTCTAAATGCATCGACACAAGAGCTGCGTTTGGTGCCAGAGATGGTTAAATAAATCACGGCAACACAACAGGAAACAAATTATTTGCTAACAATTATCCTATTCTAACAACATGAGTCACTGGGAAATACTCAGCCCAGTGTCAACACAAATCACGGTTTGCAGAGCGGTGTTTACGTTCTACGACTCATAGATGCTTTAGAACTGAGTGGGAACAAAATGGAAATAACAGAAGGAATTTCCTGTCAGCTTTTAAGTCCGAGTCATCTAAAACCAAAGGGCCTCAAACTGGTGAATTTCGTTGTCTGTAGCGATACTACAGACAAACCATTCGAGGATGATTAACAGTCGTAGAAGTGGAGCCTCCCCTCAACATCTTCAAAACACATAAATTCTTATTCCTAACACAAACGTTTGAGCAAAGAAGAGCAGTGTGGAGGTAACCGGTCTTTTTATCTCTTCGCCGTTTAATACATTAGCAGGTTTTGGTCATTTTTGGGCCTGAAAGCCATGCTCAGCACATAATTTTGCACCAGCCGTACATGAATTAATGTCCTCCCTGAGGACGTTTTGAGAAAATGTGGTTTAATGTCTCCAATATTTAATGACTACCAGACGAAGCTCACTCATCATACTCTGTAACAGAGATCAGAACCAAAATAAATGGTAATGAAGAATAAGGCGAAGTTTTAAATTACATACAATGGGATTAAGTCCATGTAAACAAACTGGTTCGTCTACATGAAACAGAAATCTGATATCTGAGCTGGTAACGCAGAGTCCGCTGGAAGAAATGTCGAGAATCGTCACTATAAACCTGAACTGGAAAACAGTTAACCAAGGAAAACTGCTGGAAGATGGATTCAGAAACTACAACTATCCCTCTTCTCAGTTGAAATTCAAAAAACTGGGACATGCTAAAATCATTAACCAGTGATGATCTAACAAAGCAGAACTAGCCTGAGTTAACTCTATACAAAGACTAAAATAACATTTTAACAAGCAGAGGTTGGACTGGGCTATGTACATTAATGATTTAATGACATCCAACAGGAGCCATATTGGATTTTTTGGTTGAAATTGATGAGAAACTTCAAAGTTTAACGATTGTAATTTAGACTTCAAAGGACCTTTCTGTTTATTTTCCCAACTTAGAGCATGGAAATGATCCACTTCTGAGAACAGCTGAAATGCATGATCCATGTCACAAACATGTAAATCTGATTGATTTAAACAGTATCTTTATTTTTGTCTAGTAAGTCACCCAATCTGTCAGGGGGCGTACTGATTTCCATGTCTGTGTGAGTGTGGGTCTGGAATAAAACAAATAGGAAAGCACTGCACTGTTCTGCCGAATCACTAACTAAAGTGGAATATTTAGAGAACCTTTAGGATAAACCAAAGTGGACGAATGTGGACCAGCAACAACGGCGGCCTTCACATTTCTCGTATAGTTCTTTAGAATTTATAATGTATTATATATTTGCATTCCGATCCTCAATGCTGCTATGTCCGAAGTCCCATATTGTGTTATTCTGTGTCCATATTGTAGATTTTGTGTAGCTCAAATCCTATTTCTCGCATAGTTATTATACTCTTATAATTTATTATAGTATTTAAAATTGCTATCAGGGTGTAAACTGGACCGGGGGATTAGAATTTTCGTCCCACCTCATGTACCACATGTGATGTGATGACAAATAAAGATTCCTTGATTCCTTGATTCTAAGTTGGAATCTGGACTTCAAATGACATACGACAAACATAACTGTATCTTCAAAGTAAGTAAAATAAATATGGATTTGTTAAATACTGGGTGACCACAGTGGACCTCTGTTATTTATGGGGTTTAGAGATCACAACTAAAAACCACAACTTCTTGAAACCCCTGTAAAAAATGCCAATAACTATATTTTAATATTTAAAAAACCAAATATGCTGTGGAACTATATTATCGCTACCACAGAAGCTAATATCTATATTCTTCCTGTTTTCTGTTTTTGGGGGTTAAAGCCTAAAAGCGGTAAGAAAAATTAATGGTGCTCATTGAATTGGCAACAAAAACTAAAAGTGCGTCACCTAGGTACTTCAGTTTCCTACATTTTATATTCTATTGAGTATTTTAGATGTATCCCACATAAAAATCATTGAATAGGCAAGACTTTCATTTACAACTACTATTCTTTTCTTCTATATATATATACTTTTGCTTTTCTGTTTAGTATTGCAGGTATTACTATGCTTTTACATGTGTGAGCTACTTTGAATTTGAATGTAGAGTTGCTGGCAAATCTTAGGCTTTTCTAGTCATTTTCATTTTCTTCCGCCTAAATTGGAGCTTCAAACGTTTAATTCAAGTACAAATAACATGTTTTAACCAGACACGTTGCATTTTTCTTTCTTTTTGTCATTAAGAAAAAAAAAAACATAGCAAAAACAGGGCCAAACCTGTTGTTTGAGTGTTTCAAGATGTCAGTGTCATTGTTGGGAATAAAAGTATTTATATTGTGTTGCTAGATTTGTCTCATTGTTTAGAGCACAAAAGAGATCAACGGTGTACTAAAACAATCAAGAAAGAATCCCTTGACTTTTTAAGAACTTTGATGTTTTTCTGGCACTCAGCAGGTGCAAATCCCCTCAATCCCATCTCGAAAGCCCAAAGCCGAGGTGATTGTTTGCGCTAACTTTGACATAAGGTTCGGTTGCGGGCCAGAGCAGAATATGTAAACACATAATGACTTCCAGTTAGCGGGAGAGGTCATGCTTTCGCAGCCTTGAAAGGGATCCATCGGCACAGAAACGGTTCTTGACGCCAGGCAGGAACATTTCTTCTCATATGTATGGCTCACAGATGTCTAAGTCTTCGTAGCTCAGCCTTTGGATGTTTGCTGAAGCCCAACAGCTGTTAATTGCAAAATCAAGTCAGAAGCAGGGCGAGCCAAACACTGAGTCTTAGTATACAATGTAAAGTATCTCTCAACAGATAAGATTACATTAGTCACAAAGAAGTTGGCGTTTGAACACACCAGAGCGAAGAAGAAAGAAAACAAAGAATTCTTTCAATCTTTATGTTATTGAGATCCATATTCAGCGGAATGAACCTCTTTCCACTGGGTGTGGACGGCTGAGGAAACGCTTTCTGTTTAGGTTCGGGCAAGATTTTAAGGAAGCCCTCAATCAGTAACACTATAAACAAACCATTCTAGCCGAGGTGTCATTAAAACGGCTGGAAATCAGGCTCGAGTGTTACTGCTCCGCTCGCTTTGCACAATGTGCGGTTTGACGATTGGACAAGTTACCCTTTTTGCCAAACTGTCATCTCGGTGAGTGGAAAGCTACTTTCCAAAGACCCAGAGTCTAAACAGACATTTCTGCAAAGGATGCAGAAGGATAATGAGGGGCTTTGTCTGAGGATTTTATGTTGAAAGGCGACCACATTTCGTCTGAGGGAGTTGGTAAGGTAAATGGCTCCTGCACGAGGAACAAATATACAGGACAATTTGCTGCTGTGACCAAAAGAGCCGAGGCCAAAAGGTGGAGATGCCTCTAATCTTTCCAGAGAGCCCTTTGTGGCTTTAGAACACTTTCGCTTTGGATCTTTCTGCTTCAGGTTAGTCTGATGTTTTCAACTCTGTTCAATTACACTGAATCTCGAATGTTTAAAAGCACGATAACCACAACAATCAGGAAATAATGTATTCAAGACAAGTAAATGCTGCCCTCACCTGTTAGTGGTTCCTAACTACATGCAAGAATGACTGAACATTTATCAGCAGAACTTAATTATTTAATGTAAACAAATTTGCCTGTCAGCTTTTTGACCATTTTGTTTTCTTAACTTAGTCTTTTTTCCAGGTCTCCTCTGAGGCTCTTTTACCCAACAACTTCGTATCTCTGCCTTCTGCCGTTAAAACCCTTTGACTCGTTTGGGCCAAAGGGCTGACGCAGGACCTGTAGTATTAGGCGGGTTTTGTTCAGATGCTCAGCCGTCTCCAGCTTTTCTGCACTGGCTGCAGATTTGCGCTTCAGTACCCACGGGCACTGAGAAATCTTTGTACTGCGGTCTCCGGAGCACCAGTCTGTCCTGCTGTACCTTTGAGTTAATCCTCCCAGAGACCTCTGACTGCAGCTGGAGTTATCCTGGCATGTTTCACGAGAATGTGCTTCTCCGGTTTCATCAGAAACCCTGGGAAGTGGAGCAAAAATCGGGGAGATTTCCAGAGGAGCTCCCGAAGAACAAATTTCATCCCCTTTGTTATTTTCTGAGGGTTCAAACTTGTTGATGCTCTGCCCTGATTGCCATCCCAATGGCAACACACGTAAGCCCCTCCCATTAATCGTCTCCTCTTCTCCGAGAGTGCGGCAGGCCATGCGTACCGACTCCAAGCTATTAAACTTCAATACGGCACACAAAAGCTGGCGGAGCTCTTTGTGACGTTTGCCGTAGCATTGCAGCTCTTTGGGAAGCTCCTCTCCGGGATGCAGGATCCAGACCGAAGCGATGTCACCCGGAGTGTCAAACTTCTGCAGTACGCTAAGTAGGAGCGAAGGCCGCCCAGGATCACCGCCGTCTCCTCCGCTCTGGTCCTCAGTAGCGTTCCAGATTAAGAGGAGTCGGCTGGTGGGGGAGCACATCAGCCACTGCGGGAGAGGCTCCCTGCGTCTGACTTTGGTGCATTCCTCGTTCAGCTCCAGAAGGTCTGAGGCCTCGGCAGCCGCCAGGGTCATGTACCAGTTCGTGGTCAGCGCCTTTATCTGTATCAAATATTGAACACCTTAGCTTTGTTTACATTCTTTCCACTCACACTGCCTCAGAGAGCACACGAAACTGAGAGGTACGTTTTACCTTTTTCAGACAGGTGAGAAGCTTGAGACTGACGTAGCCCTGCCTGTTCTTCTGCATGTGCTTCAGCAGAAATCCGTCCTCCGCCAGGTGACTGTCAGAAAACATTTCCTCCAGGTGCTCCTTAATCTTCAGGCAGAGCAACTCTGCTTCACGGTCGTCTGCATCTTGACTAGACTGTGCCCCATTTCTACAACACATGATCCAGTGTACTGTAAAAACTAGGGTAGATCAGTTACACCTATGGTTTTTACGTTTGCTTACCTATATAGATGAATCATTCTGTTTACAAATTTTTTTCCACCTTTTAACATGGATATCCGGAAAGACAATTACTGCAGAGGTTAGAAACAAAGTGCGCAAACTATGTTTCACCACAGTGATGCCAGTTGCATGTGTGGTATCCAAAACAACATTTTGTAAAATGCCACGGTCAGAATTCTGCCTGGTATCATGCGGCCCCCCTTCAGAGAGAAGTTGCAGTCAAAACAATTTACGCTGCTGCAAATGATCTTCATGTGGGCACCCTATTAGCTGTCATGAGCTGAACATTATTAGCGCAAAAAACTAAGCCATGCTCTGCACAAAAGAGATAACACCAGCGCAGCCAAGCACAGAAGAGCAGCAACACCATTAGAGGTGTGAATTTCTGCAGTGCAGCTACGAGCCGAGCGCGCAATCGGATCGGAAATGTGATTCTGCTTAATTCCAGCATTCACAATGCTGTGCGGCCTATAGAAGCATTTAAGTGTAAACAAAACCTTTCAATTAAATCCAGCTTTAAGTTCTGCTTGTGTTCTCATGTCCTCAGTTATGATTCATCCTAGTGGGGCCTCTGTTGCAGCACGCTTGGAGCAACAAATTCATTTTCTAACATTACAATCAGAAACCTTGTTTATATGGATGATACATGTTTGATACACACACAAACCAACAATAATGCATGCAATTCCCCGCAGATTCAGCTCTGCTGTAAACTACTTGCCTAAATCTGTACTGATGTATGAAATTGTGCATTTGCAGATTATGAGAGTGGATGGAGTGCTGAGCCCGAAATACATTAAATATTTCACAAAAGGAGATTTCAGCTATTTTATGAAACTCATAACTAATGTCGTGGGTTTTTAGTATGTTTAAATGGCTGTGGCGTTTCCATGGCAAAATACCAGAGCTGCTGGAGAATATAATAAGGATCCCTCCTAAGGAGAGCACCGGACTGAGCCTTCAGGCACTTAATGAATCGACACTGTTCTTCACTGTCTCTTGGATGTTTTTCATTCTGGATTGTTTATAAATGACGGCACATTTAGCACAAATCAAACGCTACTTCTCTGATGTTGGGAGAGTTTGAGCCGGCGGAGACTGGAAAAGGCATTCAGAGCAAAAAGGTTCACATTAGCTTTTAAGAGAACTTACAAAAAAAAAAAAAAAAAGAGACTTTTTTTTAAAGTAGTACAACAGTACTAGGTCGGGTTTTTTTATTCAATAAAGTGAAAGGATTATAATAAATTGAGTTCCATTTTAAGTCTGGAGCTGAAATATCCTAAAGCTTGATAAATGGTTAGAAATTAATATTTGGTTGCTTTGGTAGAATGCTAATCACTTCTAATTTTTATCTTATTAATCCTTAAATCTATGGGTCAAAAATGACAAATTAAAATGTTTTTAATATATTTTTTCAACAAAAAAAACAAAAGTGTTTTTTTTATATTCCAGCTGTACTCAAAAATGTGTTAGTGATATAATGCCTTTTAAAATGAAACCTATTTTAATAAAGTTTTTAAAAAGAACATTTTTTTTTCAGATTGCCACCCCAAGTCTTCATGAGCAATTCAAAAATGCAAATCTGCATTTATTTTCTATGAGATTTGTTCAGCAATGTAAACAAAAAATGAACCACCCGCAGAATTTGTGAACAGCAAGTCTAAAGTTTGTGTTTACCAGCAATATATGATAAATGTGTGTTAGTATTTACCACAAATGTTGTTAAAGATTATATTGGGTAAATAATCTAGCAAATGATGTTGTTGGCAGTGTTTAACCCAGATAGCTTACAACAAATGTATTCCTAGTTTAGTGTGTGTGTCATTTATTACTATTGTGTGAAAGAATATCTTATTAGTTATCATTATCTACAATTTATTGTTTAATAAACAATATAACATTGAACTGGCTGTCATCATTTTTGGTTTTGTTCTGGTGTTTCTGTGTGTTGGCCCTTCTATGTCTGCATGTATTTTGATAAATAGGGTTGATGAGAATTGAAACATTTGTTTCACTGTTGTGTTTTCTCATCCAAGGTCTCAGTTCTGAAGGTAAACTACTACTCAAATGGTATTACAGATGTTGGATGGAAATAATACTGGAAATACAGACTTTTACACAAAAAATATGTTCTTGTGATGCAGCTTTCTTTTCTAATTTTCAAAAGGTTTGATGTGGTAAATCTGTGGATACCATTATAGGAGATCTAGAAACCAAACAAAACTATTCTTTATAAACATTAGACAAATAGCTCTAAAACACTTGGATTCCGTTCCGGGTCATTTTTGGCCCACTGTAATGTTCCTGTCACTCATAAATCTAAAGAGAAAATATGTCAATCTTCCCGATTTAAAAAAAATCCAAATGCTTGCATTGTAATCTTGCAAAGGCTAAGAGATAAGTTATTTCCCTATTATATAGATTTTAGGATACGTAAAATTAACAAAAATGTTACTTAAAAGTTAAATTTTTATTGCCGGGAGGTCAAAGATTTTTACTAGAAGTCAAATTTGCATAGGGTTAATTAAATTCATGAGACCACATTCAAGTTCATGGTAGTTAGCTTATGATTTTAGCAAACATTTGACTTGTGAAGTCAAATTCGCTCTCATTTCTGCTTCAAAGTAAATGCTTTAAACATGATTAGCACTGTTTAGGTTTAATTTGTTGTTTTTCCTAAAGGGTTTATGCACAGTTAAGCCTTGTTAACATAACACTACTGTGGACTAATAAATGTGTTAATACATAAATCCAAAAATATATAAAGTTAGCATGAACATTAGCAGCAGTTAGCTTAGCATATAAGCTAGCAAATCAAGCTAGCTTTTGAATTTGGAACTGGCCAGTTGAGTTACAGCTAAGGCCGTTTACTGCTAAAAAAAAACTTCAAACTAGAAGTTTCAATACAACGTAAACATCTGGAACGGGGAGTATTTTTTTTATCTATAAGCAAAAAATACGATAAGTACAATATGAAAAATATTTAGGTTCTAAAATTAGGACAAAACCAATAACCAATTCAGTCTTCATTTTAAAATAGCATACACATATAATTCAAAAATGTGAGCTGTTAAATTAACAAAAACAAAATGTTATACTTTTTAGAAATTGTCCCAATAAATCGTGACCGCTTGTCTTTATTATGCAACACTGTGCTTTCTTTTGTCAGTGAATCCTCCAGGTTTGGAGACTTGGTTTGTCTTGAACTGAACCGACTCCTTGAGTGTTTTTTTCTTTTTTTTTTATGTTTCCGTGGTAACAGCAAAACCAACATTTCAAACTCTGTCATCAGCCTGAGACTTTTTAGCCACGTCTGAGCGGTGTGCGGAAACAAACAGCATCACTTTTCCCAAGGATGGCTCAGGCCCACCAGACGTATGACGGGAGCGAAGACAAAAACACAAATTATGCTGTCACCCTGATGTGAAATTACCAGAGTCGTTCTTTTAACAAATGACTAAGCAATCATGATGACAACCAAACGATCTTAGTTCTGGTGCAGCCGACTGGTAGATGAGACTGAAAGATCTGAAAAAGCTGCTTATGGGGGGGTCAAGATGATTTTGTCTATTTGGTAAATTATTGTATTTTTCTCGAAGAACGAACTGTTTACAATGTCCCCCACACTTACGGGCTCTCCTGGGTAAAATATGGGATTTTAGCTTATTTTATAGCTGTGGCAAAAAAAAAAAAAAGAGGACTTAACAAAGGTTTAAACATTACTGATATCAATTACTTGGATGTATTATTATGTGGCATAGTTTTTGCGCATTGCATTTAAATACTTAAATAACAATATAGCACATTAGATAGATAAGTTTATCTTTCACGGCATAGATGCTAAACCTCAAAATGCTGGACATTGCGCTGAAGAACCTAAATTCTGTAGGTTAATTACAGTTAATGTCTTCATTACAATATTTAGTAATAGTATTGCAAATACTGATATCTTGCAGCCTTGCTCCAAAAGATAAACTTACATTTTCAGCTAGTTTTGTTGGTCACACCTGGTTCTGAATGTGGAGATGAGATATTTTTGGCTTGAGAAGGTTCTCATTTAACTGCCGTCTTTCTGGAATAGTGCGCTCTCTTGTGTTTCCCATTTTGAATGGGCATGTTAGGTGACATTTTCCCGAGATAAGTGCAGTGGACCCCTGGCTATTCAGTTTTTTATGGGCCGTAACATCATTTTGTGAGAAAATGTGCCTATTCTCTACTTTTTTTGTTGTGCACATGTAAAACCTAGCATTTTGTTTTGTAAACATGTTTTACAGCTTGTTCTTATTTGAATTCAGGTCAACTCAAAGACGGGTTAATTGGATGAAAAATACTTGTGAAATACTTTGTAATTAGTTTTTAAAGAACAAAGCAAGAAGGAAATAAGATTCAAATCAGAAATTCAATTCAGTATTCACTCATCAACTATTCTCTGTGGCCCCGTAACCCTCGCAGATACTAGACGGGGCTCCACTGTATTTCAACCCTAGTTAAACAAATAGGCTAAAAAGTTCCTAGTCCAGTGGTCAACAACCATTTTAACTCGAAGAGCAAATTTTTACAGTTGCTTTTAAAACAACTTTTACACGAAGCCAACTTATTATTTTAAATACACACGTTTTTCTGTGTGAAATGGTATTAATGTATTTTTATTTTATTTAAAGTTTTATCAGAAACTCCTAATAAATATGGTCAATTCAACCCTTTCAACACTTGGAGAAACTGAGAAAACGAACAATCCCTTTAAAAAAGGGATTGTTCGTTTGAAAAAGTTCTAATGTAAAAGGATAAAATGAATCTAATGTCTCATTAGCTTTGTTCCATTTTAGACGTTTAGAGACTGCCGTTTAGGGAACATTGCCTGCTATTTGTTTGTTTGAAGCTACAACGTTTCTCCTCTAACTAAATGTACTCAAGAGTTTTTCAGCGTCAGAAAACGGCAAAAGCAACCGATTCATTCCTTTTTAGACCAAAAATAATTAAATGAATCCCATCTTAAAACTCAAAAGCAACACTTTGGACCAACACATAAACCAGAAAAAACTTCTCTGTTGTTGCTTTGTGCAAAAGTACAAAAAACAACAAAACAACCTTACCGTGCATGTAATGCAAAACTTCAAATCAAGAATGAAAGCATTCAAAGTCGGTCTTTATACAAAAAAACCCCCCAATTATTTAACTTTATTAACATCAAGGTTTTTTCTTTTTCATCAACAGATTCTTTAGTTCCAGTTCTTTATCAACAGATAGAAAACAGACTGTGTGTACAATAGATTGAACCCCTACAGCACTAAGCATTCACAAGGTAGAAATGAACTTTTTTTTTGTTTTTCACCAGCGTTTTTTTTTCCGTCGCCCCCCCTCCCCACCGTCTCTTCAATCCGGGCCAATGCTCCTGTTACCGCTGGTCGTGTAATAGGTGTGTGCTCGCCCAGTGATGAGTTGTTGGTCTTAATGATGTTTGGGTGGGTGTGTGGGGGTGTGTGTGTGCTTTTTCCTCACATGGACAACCAGCTGTTGAAATTACAATGGTAGTACAGTAGATACAATGGTGTCTCCATTAATACACACTCTAGGACAGCAGGCGCCGCCTCTAGGTAGATCAGCAGAATTATTCCTTTTTTAACAATATATTTTTGAAGCTGTATATATATTTATGTGTAATCGTACATATATATAATCAGTCATAGTTATATATATGTGTATATATATATATTTATAGTTCTATTTCTGTATAAAATATCAGGCTTCAGTCCAAAGGGCTGAGTTTCTGTCCCTCTGTAGGAATGGTTGATTCTGTACAAGTACCGATGCTGATGGCTCTGCTCCCCAACCCACAACGAACCACTCCCGCTCCGAGTCGCTCAAAACTCCAGGCGACCCCGACCGGGCTCGGCGGAAAGCGAGGAGCCGGGGAGGGACTTGAAGAGCATCTCGACTTTATTCAGAGATCGCAAGTTTTTTTGTTTGTTTTCCTGTCGTCGACCCGTTAGGTACAAAAGTTCTCCTCTTTAGAACTTGAAAGGCCTCAATGCCATTGGCTTTCTGATGAAACTGAAAGTAAAAGTAAAAAAAGAAAAAAAAGAATAATAAATTCATAAAACTGAAATAAATGTGCTTTTCGTATTTCTGTGCACCTCGCGATTACAGAGGGACGACTACAGCAAGTCTGTGTTCTCCAATCGAATCTCCTCAAAAGGCGATTTTCGTAACGGCAAGTGAAAAGGCAATTTGGGTTGAAGTGAAAACGACCGTAAATGAACCTTTAGAGCATAAAACAAACAGAAACAAACATCGAGTGATAAAAGAAACCTGACAGCAGCTCAGAGAACGGTGGTCCTCTTGTGTTAGTATGGAGGGACATGTTAAAAACGCACATCCCGTGTGCTAAGGTACCCTAAAAAACGATTATGAATATAATGCTTAAAAAAAGAGAAGAAGAAATGTCTGGTGTTTAAATGATTATTAAAAAACTAAATAAAAAAAGTGTACTAAATAATAACTGGTTATAATGAATCATATTTGACAAAATCAACAGGATGAAAAACAGAGAGGATGCTCTCTTTGTGCTACCAGTAGCCTTTGACAATCAGGGAGGTTTGGCATGGACAGGAGTCTGCTCTGTCGCGTCTGTACAAGAGTCGTCATGTTTGTCTCTAATGTTCGTCATCATCTTTAAAGCGAAATATCGGGCCGGTTGGTTGTTCTTGATGTACATCTCTGTGATTGGTTGGAAAAACCCTTGACAGATGACGGCAAGCTTGTCCCGTTCCCCGGTGGCTGCGAGGCGGGGAGCCAAGGGTCGCCGATTGCTTGGCTGGGCGGCGGTGGGGGTGGTGGTGGCCAGGGGGGGGTCAAGTGATCGGATAGATGGTGGCTGAAATGGAACACTTGGCACACTCCTGAGAGGTCTGACCGGGGGGAAATCTGCTTCGGTGGGAGTGGTTACGTTGCATAGTGGTCAAAGCTCCCCAGGTACTCCAGCGCTGCCCTGTAGCACAGCTGGTACTGGTCCTGGAAAGGAGAAGAAGAAGAAGACGCAGGAAGTGAGCAGATACTCTGATTCTCCTCTAAATCAACAATAGTTACCCCACGTTAACATATCACGTGATACACCAGCAAAAATCTAATGTGAAGGGAAGGTATAGTGAGCCCCCGTGTAGTTACAGATACTTTTGTAGAGTACATCTAAAACATTCAAAAGAAAATGCATTCATTGTAATTTCATCTCATTATAAATCCGGCTCTTCTGTTCAGGCCTCAGAGGTCAGCCCGAGAACACTGGTGAACAAACAAGATCAAGAAAGATCAAGGTCGGGTTCAAAGGTCAAGAGAGGTTTAGAGATATTTCCCCGATGTGGCACGGCAGACATTTAGAGGAGGAGTCTAATAATCTGGTCGGATGAGAATAAAATAAAAACCAGCAAAATACTGTGAGGTAAAAAAAGAAAGAAATGACGAGCGGACAGCAGAACAACACTAAACAAAAACCTAGATGCTGTGGATCACCGTAGACTTTGTGTGTCAAAGGGAACTTGATCCAGATCCAACGGAATTGAAGCATCATCTGAAAATGGGAGCTCTCAAAGTAATTCAAATAGACTTGAGGTAGAAAAGAACAAACACTTCAGTTTTGAATACAGAAATTCTATTCTGATCAAGTGTTCGCTGCTTTGTGTTGATCTATTACCGAAAAGCCCATTAAGACTTATTCGAGTTTAGAGGCGGTAACATGTCTGGCTACTGTTCTGAGTCTTTTTGGCAAATCTAAAAAAACAACAACAATAAAAAACTTTTTACGACTTAATATCCTTTCCCTGCTCCGGGGTCCATGCATTTGTTTGACAGAAATCTGATAAGACCGCATGAGTTTGGATTCCTGCTGCACCACTAAACCCTCTATTAAAGTGGGATTTGTCACTAAGTCTTTGTTTTTGTGCAGGCCATCCTTTTAAAGGACACTTTGGGCAGCATCAGCCTTAAATCTTACAGCTATCCTGTATCTGGGTCTGCATTAAAGTCTGAACAACATCCTGGGCATCAGCGCGGCGTCCTCACCTCAGTCTGCACCATGGCGGGCCGCTGGGTGCGGAGCGTCTTCACCGTCTGGAAGAGGTCAACCACGCCCTCGTACCGCATCCGCTCCAGCACGATGCTGAGGGTGATGAAGACTCCGGTCCTGCCAACCCCGGCACTGCGGAATAAACACAGATTCTCATCATCTTATCTAAAATGAAAGAGAAAAACCTCACATGATTGATGCTGGGAGATTGTCAGGAGAAGGAAAAAGTTTTTTTTTGTTTTACTGGTTTACTGAATCCCGGAGGGGAGACACTGCAGGTACATTAGCAACGGCTCACAAGAAAGCAAATAAAAGTTAGAGCAATTACCAAGGAGGCCACGGATCGAAACAAGGAATTTTGAGAAGACTCTGTTAGAGATAACGGCCGTAATGATTAAATCCCGGATCGCTAAGAAATTACGTATTTAAAAGGTGAAGCAGAGTTTCCCCTTTCTAATCCTCGTCTGATAATCTGGCGGCATGCCTTCTGGGTCTCCACCAGCTTGCTGCGTTTTGTCTGAATGTCATTTAAATCCTGACAGTTTGAGTCATCCTTAAGTTCTGCTCCTCCTCTGCTTTGTTCAGGCCCGACTCCTCAGCAGTGTCTGGATTTTTCTGTGCAGATCTTTTTGAGTTTTGCTGAACGAATTGTCACTTAGAATTCTGCGGTCAGTTCTGCATGATATTTTGCAAATATGTGTATACCGGCGTGTGCGATACTCATTTCATAACGACTGTTTGAAATGCAATACTCGTCTGTTAATGTAAAAATGTTATATTCACAAATCAGGTAGATTATGTGCGGGTGAACAAGATGGTGGGACTGCAATGTAACCTAAGGTGCTATTCAAGTCATCTGCTGAAAATAAATAGATTTTTTTCTTCATATTTCTGGGTTAAAATGTATGTAATTATCCCTCTTGCATGATTCTGACTTTTCATTTGTCCACTTTTCTGGTTGAAATTGTTGGATTTTATTAAAATTGTTAAGCCTCCTGACAAAGAGCCCCCTTTCAATTATACTTTTTTTTTTCTTTCTGATTGTTGTGCTGTTGATACAGTCAACAGTTTACATCTCCACCGTCTGCCAGGCTGTTAAATAAAAGAGTAGCTTTGTTTCACTGTCTACAGCAGAGGGGTGCCCACAGCTTTCGAGCTTGCGGGCTACTTAAAAGATGACCAATCCTGAGGGATGTACCGCTCAGGTCTACGGCTTAGCGGTTGAAACTTGGACATACTTGTTGTTTTCTAACAGGACAAAGATCCCAAAGATGTAGTAAATTCAGACTAAGGCTTATATTCAGCTTCTGAAATTCAGGTCCCACCTCAGTCCTATTGAAAATGTGTGGACTGGCGTTTAAAAGCAGACTGTTCCAGTGAATCGGTCATTTTAGTTGAGCTCTCCGTCGAGGCAAGTTACTGTACCAGATATCCAACCATAAACATGTTGATGGGTACGGAAAATGTGTTCGGGGGCATTTCAAGGTCGAGGATGTATGTAAATATCTGAGCTCAGAAGTATAAAGTTCAAACTTAAACTATCCTGAGGAAAGAATAGCCCCACAATTGATCATGTCAGCATGTATGTAACATCTGACCACTGTTTTGGATATTTGTTAACAATTGTTATATTTGATCTAAAAAGAACTCTAATTGAAGGCAATCGATTAGAAATGTTGCCCCTTTGGCTCAAACCCTGGGTGTCCTCACCTGCAGTGTACAGTGATTGGTCCGTCCTGTCCGAACTGCTCCTTAGTTTTGTGCACTTGTCCAATGAAATCGATGAAGCCCTCTCCGGTTTTCGGCACTCCCTGTTCCGGCCAGTCGGTGAACTGGAACTGACGGATTGTTCTGGACTGCCCGTCCTAAAGGAACACAGATATGGATTTTTAGTGGTTTAAATAATCAATTTCTATCGGGGATTTGATTGAAATAAAGCCGAAATCCGAGATCGGAGACAAAACCACCTAATCTTTCAGTCTGTCCGGACTGGGCCTCTTTTTTCGTTTGAAATATGATCAATGTGAGCGGCCTACCGTGTTTGCACAGGACTGTAAAAACAAGCATTTAGAAGCAGAAAGGCAGAGCCGCGTGTATATAAAAGCAGAAGTGGATGTGGGATCAGTGCTGGAGCCGTGGGAGCCTTCAGATGACATAGAGGTGTATTTATAGCACATTGAAACTCCTGCATCGCAGGGAGTTCCAGTACTGCCCCCCCACCCCACCCTCAGGGACCCAAAGGCTGTGCGCTTTTCACGTACTTTCACAGCAATAACACACATCTATAGAGCCAGCCTACTGTTTCTAAATCTGTGTAAACATGGCCCATTCACCAGGTGTCAGCCTGTCAGGAGAAATAACAGGGCGCACGTTCCGATCACCTCCGTGTTTGTTGTTTTTTTTAGCATTTAGCACCACTGCCTGTGTTTTTGAGGAGACCTAAAGATACGATGGATTCTGCTCCGGCGCTCGGATTTCTGAGGGTTTGCAAAGAGAGACGATAGCCGACGTACCCGGGCGTCTGTGACCTTGAACTCTCTGAGGATGTACTGAGGCATGTTGTACTCAGCCATTGGATCCACCACAAAGTACTGGTACCTGGCGGAGCGCTCCGCCGGCCAGTATTGATGGCACTTCTCCTGAAAGAGGGAGAAAAAAGAAAGAGATTTTCAACAAAATCCTTCAGGTCCGAAAAACAACCGCTTTTAGTCTCGGTTAATGACCGCCTGCTGAACACGTGTGGCTCAATGGGGGATATGAATCATTTTTTTAGAGATGGAAAACGTCTCTGCTCGCAATCCCAAAAGAGTAATCTATGGTTTCAAAATAATCTTCGGTGGCAAAAATGTTTACATAATTTGTTAAGTGTTTTAACTACAATCATGAGGGCTTTTTTTTCAGACAGCTGCGCTGGAGTTGATAAAAGCTCCACATTTGTACTGTAAGAATCACAAAAAATCATCAGCATAAACAGTAAAGTATCAACTTGATGGGACAAAAGTAGTTCTGCAGACTTTTTAGGGTTGACGAGGCGGTTTGTGGTTGGGGTCATTGGGCTGCTGTGGACCAATGAGGAGGAATCCTACTGACTCTCAGCATCACATGTAGGTTTTTTTTTCCACTGAAGAAAACTCTCGCTCTTGAATTTGAAATTCAGTGCTTCGTTATGAGCTGACGCCCAAGTCCACCAGGTTGGGGAACCAACCTTGTGTGATTAATAGCAGAAGTTACACAACATGTCAGGGGAGCGTGATAGCCAGACAGTTCAACGGTAGGTCAGGTACGTATTACAACACGCAACCGGTTGCCCTTCTGATTTTACCTTATGATATGAATTATAGGCAGACAGGAAAAGTGAGGTGACGTTCCCAGAGCTGCTTCTGTGATCGAAGGCTACAAATGGGTTTCAAGTTTAGCTTCTAAACGTCTGCGTTTAGAACACATATCCTAAATCTGCAGCTAAATTAATAATTCACAGATAGTTAAACTGATCCAACAAAACAGTTTTCTGAAATAAAATAACACTAAAGCAAAATAAGCTGCTGCACACTCTTTGCCCCACGGGTCACTGTTTTGGGCATAAAGAAAACTTTGTTCTGAGGAGCCAGAGTTAAATTACAGCTATAGCTCAGCTTACATTGGACATTGTTTTAGATCTGATTTGTTTATGATGCATCTATGATTGGAGTGAAATGATCTTTTTCCTTGAGAGGAACTGCGGTGTAAGTTGGTGCTATATAAATAAACGTATTCTTGATTTTTCTTGATTCTCGAGCTTTGGAACCTTTTTTTTTTTTTCTTACGTGGAAATGCTACGCACGGGTTCATAATAACATTCAGGATCATTTTCTGCTGCAGAGACGGGTAAGATGATCAGAAATGAGCTGAACTAAACACGTGGGAATCATAGAAAAAAGAAAAAAACACGCCATGGCCTCTGCAAAACCTGGTGGGCGCGGCATCATGTTCTAGGCGCGCTTTAGCAGGGACAGATAAACACAAAGCTTTCCTCTTAGCCTATTAAGAGGCTGCGCAGGGCTGGAAGTAGGACCCTCCAGCACCAATCAGAGTTGCTATGAAACCGTTTTGAGCCTATTCATGCTAAAATCATCAAGTTACAGTAATAAGAACACAGACGTGAGCATTTTCCTTCCACTTCACAGATGAGCAATTGGGTTTTTTTTTCTTTCGGTCCAACACGTTGAGTTCAAGTAAAATACACAGAATCTAGTTGCTGTAAATCTACAAAACGTGAAAGACATTCCAGAGAGAGACTGAGCGCCTCTGTGATGAAATCTCTTTCATCTCCCTCACTGAGAACGGAGGCAACCATGAAACCGTCTTAAATGTTTCCCTCCCTAATTATGTACCGGTGTCCAATATATCATTTTTTCATTTTCCATCAGAATGTTACATTATGAAACATTTTTAAAAAAAGAAGCCAAAGGAGAGCAGGTGCTCCTCAACAGGTCTCAGTTTAAAGTGCTGGAGTTATCAGCCTGCTTGGAACGCACCCAGATATTGACAAGTCTGACCCCAAGATTTGAACCCGGGCGCGTTCCCGAGCCGTTCCGATAAGGAGGTCAACTTTGAGCTGCAGTCATTGTTCAGGTCTGGAATGCATTAATATTTGAGCACCGTGGGCGCAGCGGCTCAGCCGAGCCGGGCCAGCGCGCTATAGATGGCTATCGTTGGCCTCAGACGGTTCGCTGGCCTCACAGCCGGTGTGTGTCTTCGATGTTCTCTTTTTTGTGTGTGTGTATATTACCCGGCCCATTTCTCGTAGCTTGGTGAGCATGACCACGATGGTGGAGTTGTGCTCCCACAGCATTCTCCAGAAGTCTTCGGTGGTCTCGCTCAGGGGTCCCTGTGTGGCGATGTAGGCTTTCTGCTGTCTGTAAGGTGAGAATAGACACAGGAGGGGGAGGAAAGGTCAAACGCTACAGGTAATCAACGTGAGCTTTACGGCTCTTTTACAACTGAACTTTTACAAATTATGAAACACGTTACAAGGCGAAAGCTACAGGAATAAATTCAAGCGCGCTGATGTCGAAAGGTCAGCGAATTCCCTAAACTTTTAGTGCACATGTTCACATTCAGGTCATCTGAGGTTAAAACGAAAGAGTCAGATGAGAAACATTGAGAACAGAGCTAAAGATAAGAGAAATGCAATCCAGGCTCCTTTAAATACAGGGCAATAGCCCTTTAAAATTACATCATCGTGCATGTAAGATTATAAATCTACAATTGATCATTTATTGAAAAAATAATAATAACTAGTTGATGAATGCAACAAAAATAATAATGTAATAATAATGTAATAATAAAAAAATTAAATAATTTCTCATTATAATAAAGAAAAGAAAATCTGTGCTGCAGAGCATTGAAAAAAAAAAGTTTCATTGAGATTTATAAAGTGGTTTGTAAAGATAATCTTTACAAACCACTTCTGTCTTCTGATCCAGAGATGCTCCAAAAGTCTCAGTTTTATCTTTACATGCATGTTAAAATATGTAGCAACCATCAAACGTGACGCTACTGCATTTATTTACTTTTTTAAAAATCCTGGAATATGATCTGAGTTACTGAAGAATCGATTACATTTTCCTTCATAGTAAAAAAAAAAAAAGTGTTAATAAATTTGAATTGGAAAAAATATATCCTTTTATCGATATAATCAACACTATTAGGTTAATCAGTCTTACTGTAATGCAGTTGAAGCCCCCCCCCCCCCAGTGAGCTGTGCATCCTAAGCATGAACGTAGTTATATAATTGTTCCACACTGACTCACAACTGCAGTATCATAGAGTGCAAAATCACTAAAGATTGCTTTGATGCCACATGTATTGCATAACAACACAATCAAGTGAACAATATGCATGGTCATAAATACATTTGGCCGGGGCGGATGGACTCCAACTAAATTGTTTACCTCAAAGAGAAGCCAGGAGGAGATAAATATGATGGAAAGCAAACAGAAAGAAAAAGGAAAATATGGGTAGTGTTCGAAGGTTTGTGTTCCAGTAATAGCTGATACTTCTTGTGCACGGCATACATGGTGAATAATTCATTGTTACTGTCCTCCTCTTTGAGCAATTCAAGCCGGGGTAGATCCATCCCTCCGCTCACTCCTCGCCTCTTAGTAACCCAATCCTGTATTGGGGGAGGGAGGGCACTCGATATGCTCACCAAACTGGAGATGAGCTCATCCTCTGAGATGCCAGAGCAGTGCTGCTGTCCTACGTGACTTTGCCCAGGCGGGCTCAGTTCTCCTGTCAACCAGCAGGTGGCAGCAGTGCTCTTATCAATGGCGAACAAGTGCATGCATAATTGCACGCAGACACACTGTCACATGTTTGCAGCACATGTAAACCTGCGTCCAGGTGTGGCTGCATGCTTGTGTGTGTGTGTGTGTGTGTTCGGGGGTGCTGCCGCCCAAAAAAAACAAAAAAACGCGTGCACGTCACCCCCAGCAGCAGTGGCTGAACAAGCAATGAAGGCGCTGCAGGCAAGGCACGAATATGGAACCGAGAGATTAGAATATGCTCAGGGCCTCGCTCGCACCAATACAGAGAGAGGAGAGGATACAGGAAGAGACGGAACCAAATTAAAATTAGGAGGGCGAAAAAGAGATCAACAAAGCTCAGAGAGGAGGAGGAGGGAGCTGAAAGAGCGGGAAGTTCTCTGTACAGCTGGCCACCGTAGTGCAATGTAGGTCTCAGAGCTAAGAGATGGAAGAAGAGGAGAGTGGAGGGGAATAATCCCTTTCCTAACTGTCACAACCGCTCACTTTGTTGCCGGAGCCAGATTTGCTCTACCGTGCCGATAGTTTAAAAATAATTCACGCAACAAGGAGAACTTTTATTGTCACTGCTCTTTGTGCAAGAAATCTGTGTTGACAATGTAGAACAACCAAAGCCAAAAAGAGAAAACAACCCCAAAAAACAAAGAAAAGGCCTGTAAGCAGTCACGGCGCCTTCATTAAGTCTAGCCACGCGTCACACGCCGCGCCTTCCTCCCTTTGTCTCCCCCGAGTCGACTTAGCAGGTCACTGACCCAAAAAAAAGGTAGAAAGCCAGAAACGACTTAAGGAAAATGGATGCTGAGCTTTTACCTGTCGTCAAGTTCTGTTGCGTTTTCTTTTTGTTTTACAACATCCGTGCAGTTTAAAACACCTTTATAAGAACAATACTTTTTTTTCGGTTTAACTTGTAAAGAAATGCGTCCGTCTCTAAGCTAAAAGGACTAGTCCGAGTTAAACACCCATGAATATCTACCATCAATGTGGCAAGCCATGAACAATTCACTAAGAAGAAAGAAACACATTTTCAAAACCTCATTAGTCAATAAAATAAACTTTGCATTAATTTTTCAATCTCCTGGACAAAAAAGGACAAGAACAGATGAAGGGCATCAACTATTCTGGAGCATTTAGACAATTAGCGTGATATTTAACATCCAAAATCATATTTCTTATTTTGTTTATAAGCATCGCCGTAATCATCACCATTTTAAAAGACTTAAATGTTTAGGTTTGGCATAAATGCATTTAAGGAAGTCAATACAAAGCCTTAAAAAAACAAACTAGGGGTTTTTTGTGGGGCAGAATGAAGTATTAAAGCATCTCTGCCACTTCTGACACACCCCTGTTCTGATTAGTGCAATCTCATTGGGATCAAGGGTGTGGATGTCATGGGCTTGTGTTGCTTTTGCCGTGACGCTGTGTTTTTTCTTCATATTTAGCAATGAATTGAGCAACTGTGGATAACACTTTGCTCTGTGACAATACCCAGGTAACAGAGGCAGGTAGAACAGCTGTGTCACTCAAATTCTTAAGGCTACAGCAACAAGTGGTAATTTACAATGACATCATGTTCTCCTAGACCCTGAGGAGGAGGGCTTACGCACAATATGTTCATGAGTTGGTAGAAAGGTAAGCCGTGCATAGTGAGATCTCTGCATATTCGGATCTTTAGGAACACCTACCATTGATATGTTTAGGACTTTTCCACCAGGGTAGCAGCACATATGTTGCAGTTAAATACCAGAGGAGGTCTTCAGGTTTATCTTGTTCTTGCTGAGTTTATTCCTTTCATCACTTTCTCAAAATGTCCTCCAGCCAAAAATATAAACTGTTGTTAATGTTATCCAACAGGACTGACTTCATCACATGCAATGTCCTGATGAGCGGGGCTGCCAAGCAGCTCAGGAGCCCTCCTCGCCTCGTCCCGCTTGACTGCAGCGCTTTAGGACACGCCGTTTGGTTTCAACCTCATTACAATGCTAGGGTTAGGGTTAGGGTTAGGGTCTCCAGCTTGCATCAGAGCACATCCAGGGACAGCGCCCTCTGTAGCAGAGCTGGAATCAATGGTTCGCCTCTCATTAGCTTAGTATATTATTGGCTTTTCTTAAAGGTGCCGGGGAGAAGGGCACTGGAGGCCTCCGTTTAGTTTTTATTCATGCCGGCGCTTTAAAAGAAGCTTAATTACACAGTGCTGCTGGTGCACACAACAGGTCCCTGCCCGGATGTCTGTCTCTGCCACGATGTTGGGAAGGGAAATTAGGATGGAAGAGTAGGAGGATGAGAGTGCAAAGGAGACGGAGAGAGAAAATAATGAAGGAATAGGATGGGGAAAAAAAGAGAATCTGAGTATCTTAGTGAGACAGAAAACACTTCATTACAACACTCCTGCTTCAATGATGCTATTTACACAGCAACAAAGGTGGGTGGGACACCATGGAGCACCTTCTTATTAACAGCAGCGCAGGAGAAAGAAAGAGGGGGTGGGGAGCGGAGGTGTCATCTCTGTCATGGCCCAGTACGGAGCATAAGCCCAGATGGATTAAATGGCATTTCACGCTCACTAAATCCATCCCTTCACTTAAACCAGAGAAGAGCCAGCTCTGTCTGTCACTCCTCACACTTATAGAGATATAAAACAGAGTGCTGCCTTTTCATCTTCTTCCCTCTAGGAAGCAATTTGGACTCATGGAGCACACAGGGGGACACGCAGCGGCCTTGGTGTAACGATGGTGGCAGCGGCGGCTCAGCGACCGCAAAGCCACATCTACTGGGCTGGGACTAATTCCCGCTGCTTTCAACTGGGAACGTTTCCAGTATCCCTCACACCTAAGACAATCATTTACAACCAAAGAGGAGCAGCAGGCTGAGTTGGGTCTGAACTTCAAGACGCTGGTTTCTAAATTAAACGGTAAAGGTCAGACCTTGCTAATTAAAGTGATTACAAGAGCGGTCCAACATACCCTCATGTGAGATTTCCTAAGTATTTATCTCTTTTCTGTTCAATTTTCAAAATAAAATTATATAAAAGGTTTTGGCTGTTTTGTGTAAAAAAGTTTAAAGGTTGAAGGGCTATCGAATCTTTTTTTTGTTGATTGAACACGAGTACTGAGTATAACATGCTGTACATCCAGCCTCGGAAAAACAAACAGCTTCACTTTGACGATGAGCTCGATCAATGTCTGAAATTCCTGTGTCGGATATTTAAAGGAACAGGTCTGAGCTAGACGGACTCCTGTCAGATTCCCTCAGCACATTTATCTGAAGTTTAAAACCAGAGCCCACTTCAAGGAAGCGGACTAAAACATCACAGCTGACATTTCATCCCCTTCGACTGAGCCGGGCAAGATGAAGGTGGCCGTTTGTTTAGTTTTGTTACGGGAGGCAAAAGTGTGAATGATTGTTTGAGATAGGGGCGCCAACAAAGCTTTAGGGATGATTCACGCCTATGGTTCATCGAGGAGGATTGGAGGTGGGGGGTGCTCTGGTTCTGCAGATACAACGGGAGCAAGTGTTTAGTCGCAAGCTCCAATCAGTCAGCGTCTGCCTAAACGTTTGTTACTCAACAGAAACTTATCTCTCCTTTTGAGGTCCGAACCGCATCAATCGTTAGTTTCTTTTTATCACAGAAAAAAAAAATAAAAATTTAAAAAATGGCTTTGAACTCAGGAGACCATAAAAAAAATCACGCCTGCTTTTAAAATTTTTTTTTTTTTACCTTTAGTTGCTTGTTTGTACATCAGAATAAAAAACTAATTTCCGCCTGCAGCTCAGTTTGAAGCAGTCCCAGATGTTACACCTGCAGGTGGTGGTATTGTGCTTTACCGCAGGATCTGAGCTAAACACTCAGAAACCTGCATCTACGTCTCCACCATCATCCACCATCATGCACCTGCTGCGACGAGCATGTGTAGTGAAGTGGTCAGCTGTTCGTTACGTTGTAGTTTTTTAACTGTTGTTTCTTATTTGTTTACACCATTTGTCGACGTATTAACAGCCTTTCTTTGTGTGATTTCATCGTGGCTGACCTGTAGCCGTCGATGAAGCTGGCGTTGATGTAGTCGGAGCCCTCAACGCCGCGGATGGGCTGCAGGCAGACGCGGGTGGACTCAAAAGGCATGATGTTGACCAGCCGGTTCTTGAACTTGTTGCAGGGCAAGTTGGCGCTGATGAAGCGCGACGTGTGGGCTTTGGAGTTGGCCAGTCTCTGTTTAAGAAAACAGGAGGGACGGGGTTAAAAAAAAAAGAAGGAAAATATGAAAGTCAAACCAAACAGAACGCGTTGCGAATGTCGACCGGAAGCTTGAACCCGTTTACTCCCAGTTTGCTTGCAGGGCTGTCGCGCGGTGCTGGCAGCGGACGGAGAGCAGATGGACGACACGGGAGAGAGTATGGACAGTCACACTACTGCAGGGAGAGACCGTGTGTGTGTGTGTGGGGGGTGGGGGGCAACAATCATCCTGTCACTCTTTCATTCGCTGTTGGTAGCAGGAGTGCGGACGCTATAAACATTTCAAACAGAAAGGATCATGCTCATAAGCGGGCTAATTGCAGCGATGCAATGCGTCGGGAGGAAAAGTGTGTAATGTCACCACAGTCGATGGCTATTGGCGAAAAGGCTACGTGCTCTGCGTGACCGTGACCTTGAGCACCAGAAGGGTCAATCACGTTGTAACCGTTGCCGTGCCGGTGTGTTCACGAGGGTTTAGTTCTGGCTTATTTACTCCTGAAAGATGTCTCGACGGTAACGTCACAATAAAAAAAACATTCCTGAGCGTCGTGATCTTGCTAGAATATCTGTTAACTGCAGATTTTATTTTTATTGGGAAATGCTTTACGAAATGAATCTCCGGCATTCCTTCACTCTCACCGTGACTTCCTGTTGGCTCTCTAACAAACCTCTGAGGCGAGCTGGATATGATATTTTTTGTTTTTTTGTCTCTCCACTTCACAAATATACACCACGTTGTGTTGGACTATCACAAATAACCCAAGAGATGTTGCAGTTTTGGTCGATTTTGGCGGCTGGTGTGGACAAAAGCGTTAATGGTCTGCCCGAAGGAAAAACTGCATTTCCCATGAGGACCCGCGCATAGCTTCGTAAAATCCCGATCTCCCGCTTGCCTGCAGTTGGGTTGAAGTCGCTATTAATCCCTCATGAATAGCGATGAGGTGATGAATCTAATCTAATCTAATGAAACAATGTCATGTGATGATGCTGAGAATAAGAAACTGGGGAAGTGACGTATGCCGTAAAGCAGTCAGCACATTTGTAGTTATTTTGCATGGCAGGGTTCATGCTTCCCTCCTCAACGTTGCTTAGTGCTGGCTAAAGGTGAAAAAAGGTTGAAAACTTACTTAGTTTTGCTTCATAATGCACTCAGGAAGGGATTAAAATTCTAAAAGTTTAAAGGGAATTGAATACTTTTACGTTTTTTGCCGGTATTTAAACACGACTCACCTTGAACTCCAGCTCCATGGCGGTGACCGTCTCCCCGGGCGGCGGCTGGGTGAGCTTCTGGATGTGGGCGTAGAGGTTGCGCGCCGGCACCTCCGTGTTGCCGCAGGTGGCGGCCTCCAGGAGCGCCTCGTGGATGAAGATGTACTGGTCCTCGGTCTGGACCATGTAGTTCCTCTGGGCGCGCATGCACGTCACGTGCCCGTAGATGTCCACCGTCTTCTCGTGCTTCATGCGCTCCAGCATGGCGTCGATCACGACGAAGCAGCCAGTCCGGCCAACGCCCGCGCTGTGACATGGGGGGAGGACAGAAGGAGGCGATGAGCGCCGTTTTGAAGCTGAAGCTACATAATCATTCCAAAATAAATGAACCAGACACGATTGTTTTCTTCAATGCTTTGGACGTGCATAGCGAAGACGGACTGAAAGGTTACCGTTTGTAAATGTAACATTTCCAGCTCGGCCTCCCCTCTCCTCCCCTCCCCTGCTGAGCAATCCTGTCATCAATGTCTATTGGAATTGGGATGTCTGAACTTGAAATTAGGTCATTCTTTTTGGGAAATCTCACCCAACAGCGACAACAAAGCTCAATCTTCTGTGTTCTTCAGATCCTCTTAGATTAGCGAATTAGATACGCAGTAAAGGAAATAATACCAAATGCCAGTTTTGGAATGAGATCCAATTGGGGAAAATAAAAACTATTAAAAAAACATGCTTCCCTTTCAGTTTGTAGTGCTTTTTTTATCAGTTTGCTGGTTATTTGGCATACATTTATTAGTGTCCGCATTTCTTTGCTTGATTATAATAAATGTAGAACAAACACACAAACATAGTATCTCGTATACACTTTTATAAAATTTACATGCTTACAAACACAAAACTGGATTTTTATGTAGGGAGGTGGTTGCATGCCACACTTCTCCGATTGTTAATTGTGAATATTTTTGTACATTCGTTCTGTTAAACCTCTGTTTCACATATTGATCAAAGAAACAGCTGGATTTATGCTTTTGGTTTGTATGATAATACTTTTGAATATTTGATCACTTTACTGCTGTATTTATTACTTTACGCTTTAAATAACGTTGCACTTTATACAATGACCCTTGCAGATGTGTGCTTCTAGTGTTTTCGACACGTTAGAACCACCGACCGGGTTTCATTTAGGGGCATCAGAGCCACTCCCCTCACCCACCTGCAGTGGACCACCATGGGCCCCGCGTCTGGAGGATTGCAGGCCTTCACCCTCCGCAGGAAGGCCAGGATGGGCGTGGGATACTCGGGCACTCCGTGGTCGGGCCAGGCCATGAACTGGAACTGTCTCAGCTCCCTCTTCTCACTGGACCCGTTCTGGAAAAACCGAGGAGACGAATCTTAGAGGGGGTACTCTGGACTCTGGATGGTAACTGGCTGGTTTCATGAAGGCGTTTTCATGCTGAGAAACATTTCTTTTAGCATGAAAGAAAAAGGTCACTTCCTTGAAAGGAGTTGTCGGAGCTGTACAGTTAGGATTTGAAAACGCACAGGTTTTATCCCATTTCCTCTTTTGTCCCACACAAAATTATCCAGCGTTGTTGCATGTCCTTAACTTTGTCTCCTTGCTGTAAGTTCATTTTTTTCCTCTTTCTTTCTTTCTTTCTTTCTTTCTTTCTTTCTTTCTTTCTTTCTTTCTTTCTGTACCCTTCTCCTGATATTCTAGGCTCAACAAAATGTGCTCCGTATTGACTTTTTGAAACTACCTATCAAAAATGAATCCAGTAAATAACTCCAATCGTAAAAATGTAGTTCGGAGAATGAAATGGGCCAAATTAAATCTTCCACTGGTCAAAATGAACCAAACAGAAACTTAGGAGGTCATAAAGACATAAACACCTGAAAAACACGGCGATCATGCAGTTTTTTTTACCTTGTAGAGGGCGAAGGTTCGGACGCTGTAAGTTGCCAGCTCCACAGTATCCAGCATTGTGACCTGGATCATCCCGTACGTCTCTGTCCCTCGTGACGGCCAGTACTGGTCGCACTTCACCTGGCAGGAGCAAGAGAGAGAGAGAGGGCTGCTGAGCTGCCCCTAACATCCGATACAAGGCGAGACAGAGGCTGTGTGGGATCACGCTGATTAACAAGGAGGGAACACTAAAGAGGTCACATCAAAGCCCCTGTCCGCTGTCTAATTAAAAGCTAAAAACCCTGAGTCGGTTCCTGTAGCACAGAAACAACGCACAGCAGTGAATCAGGCTTTTACATGTGCGCACTCGTGTGTGTCTCCATTTGGAGCGGGGCGCTTCAGATGGGCCCCACTTGTCTTTAAACGTCCTCTGATCGTTTTTAATTAGCTAATCGTCCGCTGGTTTTCAGCCCTTTGTCGTCCCGGCTTTCGGGTGCATTTCTAATGGCTTTAGCGAGAGATGTCAACATTTCTGGGTCTGCCTTTTCTTGTAATGGACAGGTTTCACAATCCACCCTTGAACAACCACAGTCTTAGAGGACTTAATTTATTTTACAGTTAATTTTTTATGAAAAAAAGTAACCATTTTACTCCAAAACACAGATATTTAATCTAGTGCAACCAACTAAATAATCTGTGTGTACTTTTTTTTTGTCCTTAAACAGTTTGTTGCTTTCATTATCATCCAGAAATGACTTGGTCACAAAGCGTTGTTTTAATTCATCCACACCTATAGTTGGTGCTAAACATGAACTAAGAGACACGAGACCACCTTAGCTGTTACCACAAGTAAACAAGAGGGGTGAACAACAAAGTGAAGTCTTCTGTAGACCGATTTTTAGCTGCTATCCTGTCGCTTCACCACCAAGGTTAAATCCACCATCGTTGTTACGAAACGACAAGCCTGGTAGGTTAACGGCTGGGCTAAAACGTCAAGATTATTTTCACAAAAAACTTAAAAGGTTAGAAAAAATAAATAAAGGGGGTTTGTGTTATAAAACCTTCAAGTTTCAGGACGTTAGTAATTAAACAGCTTCACGTTAGTGTTACAAACATATCTGGTCTTTAAGAAGAGAAAGAGAATGAACCGATGCTAAAATAAGGTCCTATCTGCTCTGGTCCATTGAGACAGAAATTTATCTTTTTAGCCTCGCCGCTAAATGGCTGTGAGTGATGGAGGTTTCAGTTTCACGGTCTCGGAGCAGATGGGACAACGGAGGGTAGCAAGACACGCGCCGAGTTGGCAAGACAAACTTTTAGCGGCTGCAGGAGACTAAAGCTTCAAACTTTATATTACAGGGCTTCGGGGGCAGAGGGGATACAAATGCACATTCTACTTCTTGGATCTATAGTCGTGGCTCAGCAGTGGAGCTGAGCACGCGGAATAAGGAGGCTGCTATTCTGCGGGGACCATTAGCTGCTCTCTCTGCCCTTTCTCCAGTAAATAAAGGCCACTGCTTCCACCGTCCAATTATCCACCACTTTCTGTCGCCCTGCCACATAAAATCTCAATGAAATACACTCAAGTTCAAGGGGTGTGAATACTTTCTAAAGGCAGTAGAGACTGAAGGCTGCGGTTCCTCTTCACCTTGACACGAGCGTGACCTCTTCCTCCTGGGATTAATGAACCGCGTTACTGCATGTTACGGGAATGTTGTTCTGGTTTTCAAACGACGATAAGGCATCTTTATGACTCAACACAGCGCATGCATCTGCACAATCAGTTTTGAGGCACATCATTATCTCAGCGTTCGGAGGAGCAGGTCGGTTGATTGGCCTCGAACTCGGGGTCCTGGGTTACGTCTCTCATGGTGCTTTCAACGCAAACATCAGACAAAAACCCGACTCCTAATTGTTGATCCTGCCAGACGTGTGTGTGTGTGTTTGTTTGTTTTGTAAGCGAGCAGTGGTAGCCAGTTTTCAATGTTTGAAGCACTTCATGATGAGTGGCTGTGAAAGCAGGAAGCACTTGTAAATGTCTTAAAATAAGAAGCTGCAGGAACAAAATAGAACATTTAGAAAGCCTTTAATGCCACAACTGCAGGGACTAGAGTGTGGAGGCATTGATTCGGATGCCACGCAAGGAAAAGGGGATGTGCCGCGGGGGTGAGCTTATCGTATCGACGCTACGGTGCCGAGCTGACATTTGGAGGCACTTTGGCCGCCTCGCTACAAATTGGGAAACAAAATAAGCTGAACTTTTTTTTATCCCCTTCACATTTCACCTCCCCTAGGAGACAGCTCCCGTTCAGAGGCGGAGGGAGAAACTCAATTGAGTGATGGGAAACCGCTCGCACCACAAACATATGGATTAGCAGTCACTTCTGTAATAAATATCTCTGTGCTGCGCGAGGTTCTCGGTGGCATGGACTCCCTCACACTCACGCTGACACACTCATCTCCCCGAGCTTTGAACGCTTCTTCTTGGCCTTTTGCAGAAGCCACAGACCTTTGATCTGCACACACATGCACGCACGCACACACACAGTGCCTTGTACCTCTGGTCTCATTTCAACCCCTGACCTTTTAAAAGTTTTTCTCTCTTGTAACGACGGCACAAAAGGAAGCCAAAACCCGCCTGCCGTCAGATCTCATCGTATTTGTTCAGCTCCAGCGGTATTTGGCATACAGCACCAAGTCTCGCTGGTCGCTGGAGGGTTGACACGTTCGCTCACAGTTTGCGTTTTTGCATGGAGAAGGGAGCAAAACTATGAGTAATTTATGGAAAGGAAGGTGAAAAATACACATCTCCTCTGGTTTGTGTGCAAACTACTTTTCGCTAATATTGTTAAGCCAAACAACGGCGAATACAAAAACATTTTAATTGAATTTGTCATACACGCTGTTGTAGCATTCACGGCTCTGCTTGGTGCGTAAAAGCCGCTGAATGAAAATGGTGGCGCAGATTAAATGCTGGAGCAGACTCCTTCTACTTATATTGGAGATTTCAGATGCGATCTATATTTCTTTTGCTACCATCGGACCAATATCTCATATCAATATCGGATCGGGACATCATGAGCCTGGTTTAAAGTAAACCTTTGGATAGCAGTCGAATTCTCTCACTCTGATAAACCTCAGAAAACTCAAATTACCTTAAATTAAGATATTTTTAATTAATAATCCATGCCAATCTTTCTTTCTAGGGTAAGAATAGGGCATAACAAAGGGGCTGATTTCTTCAAGCCATTATTCAAAATGGGTAAGACAAGAGAATATGCAACTTAAGAAAGGCTGGAATTGACTAGAAAAGCTAACAGCTCTTTTATAATTGCACACACATACAATCAGAGCGATACCATTTCTACGATGAGAGCCATAACTAGATAGGCCTTAACAGAGCAAACAAGGATTAATTGGGTACAAAAATGCTTTTTTACACATTTTGATGAGGTGCCATTCATTGTGAAGAGAACAGAATAAAAATGTTGAGTACTCAGCGCCATGTCAGGCTTGTGTCTGTCTTGCTATGGAATTTTAAGACGTTTAATTTTATTAGCTACTTTGGAAATACTGTTTGTTTGCGGTGTGATTTGTTAAGATGGTTCCACGTATTAAGTAATGTTTTCTTCGCCGGGCCGATTTAATCAGCCTAATGTGCTGCTGGCAGAGTCGGCGGCCTCAGGGCGCATTGGAAAGTCTTTAAGGCATCGCAAACAAACACTTAATTGTTATTTCACTGAACGCTTTCTCGTCATTAAAATGGGGGCTTTTATTGGGATTCATAGGCACAGCTGTTTACAGAGTAACATGATCTAAAGTAACGTATTAAAAAGCTGAACAATATGGCGTTGTGCAGCTGGCTACATTTGTCTGGAAGTAGCCAGGGTCCTGTAGTTTGGACGGGAAATTGTCGACTCCTCTGTCCAAATTCACTATATCTGTGGTTTTTATCTGGCATGATGCAGGAATAATTCATTATACATTAACTTTGTGACTGAAACATTTTTTAATTATTTCAATTATTTATCCAATTTAGATTTAGATATTTTAATTTACTGGTCATTATCAGGATCCTGTAGATGTATTACAATTCAATACTTTCTTATATAACAGGAATGCACCGATATCAAAATCTGGGCCGATATCTACATCGATTTTTCCAGCACATTTTGTACTGTTAAAAAATATAATTTTGTGACACCGATCAATTTTAACATCTATTACATTTCGAATTTTTTTTCAGCCAGAATTTATATTGATTATTAATAGATTAATTGATCCTCCATGTGGTTCATCTTTCATTAAAGGTGTAAAAGGTGCCATTTTTTTACTTGAAATAGATCAATGTAGCCAATTCACCTTATTATTCCATTGATTTTGATGGGTAAGCCTTAAATAAATTAATGGTATGGGGCAACACAGCACTATGAAATAAAATCAAACACCGTACTTAGATAATTACAGATGTTTTTAATATACCCTCAAGTTTATTAAATTATTTTGGTATTCATGTATTTGTTATATTATCATATCTATAAATATGACGGTTATATATGAAGTTCATTATACAGCACAGAGCTATAAACCAATCCAATATAATAACTATATAATGTATGGTTACTACTTTTACAAATACAATCAATTCAAGTTTCATTGATTTGTGTCACCATTTCTGTATTCAATAAATTGTTTAAATATCTACGTATTTAATAATGATAATGATAATAATGTAGATGGATTTCCTCCTCTAAACTTAGTCGTTCTGCACCAGAATCACATCTGAAACACGCAGGACTGTAGATTGCCTCTCAGACACACTTCACATACGGAAAAAGGCATTTGTGAGCACGCCGGTTTACTCACAGTGAAGCGAACCTATAAAAAAAATCTTCTAATCAAACACATCCGAGCTGATGGTATTCTCCGAGGTCTGAATAAAATGAGCTCTGCTCCACGGAGCTGGAGTTGTGGTCATAACTTAGCTAAATGATTGATTGCACCGAGGGCTCCAAATTAAAACTGATAATGTTTGGGTATTTTTTTTGTTAGTTTTTTTGAAGCATGGGAAAAAAATTCAGGTCTCTATTTTCACAAACCAATTACTTTGCTGTAGTCTTGCTCTAGAATGGACGGAGACAAACTGAGCTTCTCCTGGACAAAAAAACATCTACATTGTTTTAAAGATGAGCTTTTTTTTTCAGCTCCTCGCTGTTTTTCTTTTTTTTTTGTCTGGGGACTCCTTCATTAGGGCCCTGTGTGAAAACTAATAAAGCACCACATACTGGCAGGACTTCACGCTGTCTGTTTCCCCTCCAAGGAATTGGTGAGCAATATTTTCCGTTGGTAATTAAATAAACCCGTTCCAGTTCTGAAACCTCCAGTTGTCGTGCACTCATTTGTTTTTGTTTTTTTTGTTGCTTTTATTAGGCAGGGATGCGTTTAATGCTTTCGGGCCAAAATTCTCCGTAAACTCCGTAAGTTTGGAAATCTGATTAGAGCTCTTCAGGAGTGGAGGACGAAAAACTCAGAAAATGCAACGCAAATGAGAGTCTGTGAAACCTTCACTGCGCGGTGCTATAAAAATAAGCAAGCAGCAATCGAGCTCCCGGAGCAGTTTCTAAACAGCGTCGGAGCCGATGTTATAATGAAAGTCTAAAAATAATCACATTGTGGCTGTGCGTGCTGTAATTTGGCTTGAAAATGTGCTTCCGTTGAGTAGCTGGTGGTGTACTGTAAGTGTTGCTCTCGCTCCCAAAGTTGCTTCCCTGCCTTTATAAGTGGCAAACAGACAACGGGAGGAAGAATGGAGCAGCGGCCGTTTCAAGGCCGTAGCGCAGCGTTTTCTTTACACGTTCACTAAGATTTCATACAGACGACTGAGGAGCTCTCCGGACCAGACAAAGTGGACTTTTGAAGTCCTGCTGACTGGTTGACAAATCCAAAGCCTTTTAGTGGAGCCGGGAGCGTGTAAGCCTGCACACCTTCTCGGGGGTTTAGAGTCCTTCAGTGCAGAGCCGCTAGTTTCCACCTGTATCACTGTTCTGCTGGGCTTCTTTTCCTCTAGTGTCAAATCCAGACTTCATACTAACTTTAGATTCAGGACCATTAAAGTTTCAACATTTTAAGGGAGGCTTTGTTTAAAGTGGACTCCTGCCTACGTAAATGCAGCTTGGGGAACTGGAGTACCGACACGCTATCGTGCTTGCATCTGAAACGTAGCCGAGCCAGGAATATTTTCCCTCTGTGCTGATTGGATGAACTCCTGAGAGATTAGATAAGGAATACTCAAGCTGTTAGTTTTTGTGGTAATGCTAAGATACGCGGTTGGTTATAAGTATTATTAGAGGGGTCTCAAGTATTTATGAATATGAACTGTGATCTGTGAACAGCTGGACAGACACTCTGACATTGCTGTCCTGTACTACTCTTAAATTTGCAGTAGCTGCTGCTATTTTAAAAGCTATCTTTCTGTTATGTCCCCAATGATTCGCTTCAGAGATCTGCTGTTCAGTTGGCTGTCACACCTTCCTGGAGGGGTTGTTCAACGTCCTTATCCGCTTTTAATGAACTTCTTTGTTTAGTTTTTTTTCTTTAGTTTAACAACGAAATTGCACCTGTATCAATTCTGTCTTCTCAAAACGCCAGTCAGTCGCGGCAGAGCTACGTTCCGCTTTAGGTTTCATTGTGTTGAAGGGGAGTTTTTTCTCTCGACTGTCGCCTCATGCAGGCTCTGTAAGAGTAACTGTTGTAAAGTCTCCAACACAAAGCAATCTATCCTGTACTGTTTCTATATATGTTTATGTGTATTTCTATATAATGGTGCAGGAGGAGCGAATACTCGATGCAGTCTCCATAAATTTGAACCAAATTTTAGACTAATTTGAATAAATTGCACTTTTTGGTCAAACGAGCTGAATGTATGATTAGATTGAAATTACATTTTTAATAAGAGCCTTGAGACGACTTATATAGCGAAGAGACGCTTTACAAATTAATTAAATGAGGTATTGTGGTTTTATTCCATAAAGTTCAACTTTAGGGATTGCAACTCTTTATTTATGAACATTTTTTCCCCCCAAATCCTAGTTAGCAAATTTCTTTGCAACCGAATATAATAATCACTGCTGTATGTTTTGAATTTGTGGCTCTAACATTCAGAATCTTTAAAAAATCAATATTGGGCGGTTTTTGCAAGTTTGCGGCTTAGAGAGACGGTATATATAAAAAAAAATCAGCACCATAACACTCTTGCGTTTGAAAGTTGTGACTGGAAGAATAGATAAAAGAGTATGACAAGTTTGTTCTGGCAGAGACAACAGAGAGCAACACTTCACAGAGTGCTGTAAATTCTGCCATTTCACACTTTTGAAAATTCTTTGCATGGTTTTAGAAATCTCTCTGTTAAAGTGAGAGGGACTGCTGTTTGTTTGTTTTTTGATAGTAATGCTAACCTAGCTAACTAAACAATTTGGGATTACTTTTGCTTTGGATCGGTGAAATCAAATCTCTGATCATGCATCTGTTAGCTACTGGATTCATGAGGGTGTCAGTTGTATTATTATAAAACAATTTACATCGCCTCTGCCTTACCCGGGACTTCTCCTCTAACCGGGTCATCATGACGATGGTGTTGGATCTCTGCTCCCAAACCATTCTCCAGAAGTCGCTGAGGGTCTCCGGCAGAGGCCCCTGAGTGGCGATGTAGGCGTTCTGCTTCCTGTAGCCATCAATGTAGTTGGCGTTAATGTAGTCGCTGCCTGGGACAGCTGCAGCCGAGAGGAAAAAAAGCACAAAAATACCCGAAAGCTGTTAAGAGAAATCAGGCTGGAATACCTCTTAGTACACGTGAAGTGGGTCTAAATAAACAACCGCCTCGCTCAACAGCAACCTGCGAGGGGTTAAGTGCCTCCACAAGCTCTTACCATCCACAGAGGTGAGGACCACTCTGGAGTGGTCATAGGCGATGACGTTTGCATAGCGATTCTTTGGCTTGTTCACTTCCATGTTGGAGTTCTCCCAGGTAAACTGCTGGCCCGGATCGATCGACTGAGCGACGACAAGAGCAAGAAAACAGCAGGGAGACAGGGAGAGAATGATAATGAGAAACAGACAAGAGAGTGGGCAGAGGCACAAAAGCATATTTGTTTTTGTTTTGTCGGCAGAGAAACGGAGGGAAAATTGCTCTGCCGACGCTCGACTAGCAGAGGTGAGCTACGGATAGCAAAACCTTTTACCAGAAAAGTATGTTTACCCTCAACGTGCCGCTGAAGATTCGTTATCTAGCAAGGGGTATAATGCTGCTCATCCTTTAGCTGCTGCTTCTAGATCATCAGGTTAAAAGACTTGCATGACATTTGATGCCATTGATGTACTTTAAATGAAGAGAAACATCCAATTCATTTAAATCAGACCTAAAATATGAGAATCGGATTGCCTCTTATCCTTTAATCTTTCTATTCCTGTCGGCCTTTCGTGTATAGCTGTTTCGCCCTTTCTCCCGTTTCAGGCAATTTTCTCCCTGCGATATTTGACTCCCACAGAAGGGAGACGGTGGACCGCGTACATATTGATCCCCTGGAGATATGTGACGGTCTCCCATCCCCTTGTTGGATAATGTCACAATGTCTCTCGCTACGCAGCATCGATCCTACTTCCTCCTCACACCACAACCTTCTCTGGTGTTTCCACGGCAAATTCCGGCAGCAACAACTACTTTGAACAAGTTACATATTGCAGATATTGCAATATCTCTAGATCAACCTGCACATATTTATCTATTTTTTTTAAACTAATCAGAAGTACATAGATTAAGGTATTAAGGTACTGTCTACAAAAGGAAATCATAAAAAATGAAGTTTCAGCAATAGAAATAGCAACATGCTTTAAAAAAGCGCTTCGAACCTTTCGAAGGGAAACATTCATGCCCGTACACGACAAATCCATCACATCTACAAATCACTCAGCCGCGTGAGGATCGTGTGGAGAGGTCGAGACCCGTTGCTCCTGATGAGCACGGCATCTGCAATTTCCACGTCTGCGCCCGGCGCCGTGAAGAAATAGATTTAATTTGCTGTCAAATTGTGTCATACTCGTTTGAGAGCTTGGTGAAGACGAGAGGGGTTGACGAGCAGCAAACAAGTTGGGTAGAAAGGCGAGGACCAAATGCTTATAAGGTTCTCCCAGTAAAAAAAAAACAACAAACAAAAACAAACTGACACTACTCTTAAAGGAACGTAATGATGGACCTGTGACGACTGCGACGTAAAGTTGCTGCTGGCGACTGTCTGGGAACTTGCACCATGCCTGATTGACAAATTCCGCTCATTACCCAGCGTGTTCATTGCTCAGCATGTTGCGGACTGGAGTCAACGCCGCGGAAGCAAAGTGTCAGGCTGCCTGAGGCGCCGGGGGAGAGGGAAAGTGGCGGAAGTCTCTACAAATTTTGCCCCTTGGGGTACGGCTCGATGGGAGCAGTCGGCGAACGTGGCTGTGACAAAGCGCCGCAGTCCTGCCAGTTTCGTCTCGGTTGGCACGGAGACGAAGGGCCATCTGCCGGGGCCACGGAGGGGGTCTTCCTTGGCTTCAGAAATACTTTTTTTCTTTTGCAGAGAGGGGGAACAGAGCGGGGAGCTACTTTCTGTGGTTAGGTTCATTTAAAACTAACTCAACAGGCCGGTAGGGCGACTGGCTGCAGAGGCAACACATATAAACCCAGTTAATTGAGTGCAGAGGTTTACCAGGGTCTTAAAATACTTCCTAGCAGACTGTTAATTTCACAGTACTTCACAAGAACGAGAGGGAAAAACAAACTACATCAGAATAGGAAACTTGCTTGGTAAAATGATGACTGCACAGTTTTGTCACACATTGTATACTTTTAACAATTGAGGTTCTTCTTTATGCTAACTTTTCAGCTTCTGACAACACACAAAATTGTCTACCAAGTCTATTAAGCAGTGCTACAATAACTAACATTTTTGCATTGATATAGTTGATCTCGTTATCCGTGTCATTTAGTGCTCGCTTCCGACCCACACTTGCTGATTCTTAACCCCAACATCTGGGGCCACTAATTTATCCTCCAACAGTGACATTGGAATGAATTGAACTTGATGCAAACTTAAATTGTTTTTATTACTGGATGTTTTTCATGTAACGTGCTCCGAAATGACAGTTGGCTGCTAATTGGCGCCACAGAAACGAACCGAATTTCCACTGGAATTCAAAATCACCACTAATTATAACTACAAGATGAACACAGGCAATGTGTGCAACAAATCCCTAATCTAGATTTTTTTTTCCGGTTGAGTCTCCTGCTTTCAATGCTGTCAACAACCGGTTCTTCTGTAATCCAACATTTTTGATCTAGGCGCCAGGATGGCTTTTGATTTTGGGAACTATTTCTGTGGTAATTTAGTTACTTTTCTTTCTTTTTTTTGCCAACGGAAGATCAAATGATGACCCAGATGACTCAGTTTAGTTTTCTGGCAGAGCTTAGTGAGTTTACAGTATGCACTCTAACGAGGTTCCCCAAGAGTAGAAACGTGCCCACAGCATGACAGTCTCTCCACCTCGGCAACACTGGACATGAGGGGCTTTTCCACATGGCTTTCACTCCAGTTGAACCTGCGGTATTTATTGGCTGTTATTGAAACACTGATCCTCAATCAGCCAAAAAGTCTGGTGAATTAGTATTTAACCAGTAACAGAGAGATTCCTGCTTACAGTATAAATTTAAAAAACATATTCAGTTATATTTAACAATTTTATCTTATGTTGGGTACAATGTTGTAAAAAACACACACACACACACACACACACACACACACACACACACACACACACACACACACACACACACACACACACACACACACACACACACACACACACACACACACACACACACACACACACACACAAACACACACACACACACCCACACACACACAA